>ML104955.1:167624-183251 GCA_003697995.1 Taxidea taxus jeffersonii | reverse complement strand
GAATCTAGTTAGACTTACAGATAATTTAACATTTTCTTCCCCTTCATGATAATAATCATGGAGTAAAGCAACTTTCCCTTTTCCATGCTTCTTCATAGTACATTTTATCTCTTCACTGGCAAAGAAAATTCCAAGGGTGAAATAATCACTTATATGGCCATTAAGTGTTTCTTCCAGTGCTCCCTATTCAATCTAGTCAACAAAAATGCTAATTAGTCCTAATTGTTTAGAGAACACCTGTCGGTCCATTAATAGATACAGAAATCCCTAAAGCATCCCTCAGAAAATAGGATATTTTAATTCCCCTTGAGATGAATTTAACTCTATCATTAAGAGGCAAAAAGGTTTAGAATTAAACTAGCCTTGATCTACCATTTTAACTATGTATAGATCCAGACATCATTTTTCCAGAAGTTGCCTAATCCGAAAAACAAATGCTAAATAGCGATTCCTTAAGTGAACTGGCACGTGTGTTGTTCTTGATGGGATGGAAACATGATGTGAGTATTTCATGATCCTAAACTATTCTGATTGAATCTGATGTGGCAGTTAGTTTTGGTTTACCTTTTAATTTTCTAAATTGTAGAAGGAAAACAAAATGATCTTTGTCATGCAGCCCGATTTGTCTCAGTAGTTATATTGGCATGTTCATACAGTCACAATTATCCGGAAATACATCTATGAAGGTAGCAGGTGGTGGATACATGGCTGGGGGGAGGGTTGTGGTAAAGTTGTATGCTGTAAGTCAGACTCAAATAATTTCATCTTAAAGATAGGCTACCAGCAATATTGTAAGGTTATCTTCATTGCCTATTTCTTCTAAAATTACACAGCATCTCTACATCTTAAAGTTAGAGTAAAGGAATGTCATAAGTGTCCACCTAAAGCTGCTCTAGGGTCAGCAATATTTACGGGCCTGGCAGATACAAGTGATCACCATTCATTAATGGAAATTCATGGATATAGCAGACCTACCTTCCACTCTTACTTGACAAAAATTCTTGTTGTAAATGCTATAATTTACATCTCCAAAAGAAGATCTTAAAATGGTTAGGAAGATACCAAATTTGTAGAAATTTATTGTGGTTATATAGCCTGAAATACAGGAGCAAGAAAAAGAAATTCTGAGGTTCCTCATAGTGGCTTTAATCTAAGCGTCCCTCCTATCACAAATAACAATACTGTCGGATGTTCCTTCTCTAATCTGAAGAAACCACAATAAATCTGTAATTGAAGCAGTTGTCAAAACTTCTGCATTTTTTTTCAGCCGTTCAAGCAAGAGTATTGAAGCTGTTTTCAAGAGAATCTTCAACTTGACCCAAAAACTTCTTAGTATATATGAATGGCGCTCTTTCAGAAATTGCTTGAACTAAATTGAGCGTTTCGATCATATCTAAATGTCAGCCATTCTTTGTAGCTGCCATGTAATCTTTGGGGCTGTCTATCTTTAGATCATTGCTTTATTGCCACTATGGCTACAAAATACTTTTATACTTGGTCATCATCTCATTTCAGGGTAATGGAAGAACAATGCCTATGGCACCACATCAGAAAGGGATTTTTAAATGGCAAATCTGCCTTCCAGCAACCAACTGAAGTATGACCTCAGAAGGAGGGGAGAGGAAAGTCATTTCTGTCACCAAATACTTTATGCAAAGCAGAGTTTGTAGCGATTAAAAAGGCATTGCTGTTTTATTAGTTTTCAGCAATTCATGCTTAGAGTAAGCAATTGAATCATTGGTTTGTTGAGACCTAACAGTGTAAACACTCCCTCATCTGATGGGACTGACTTTGGCAGAGAATCTGGTCTGCATTTTTAAATCAGGACAAATGTAGAAAAAAAAGGTCAATAATTTAAGACCATACGGTAGAAAGATAAATCCATGAAAATTAAGGAATGAAGTCAGGGGAATATTAACAAATACTTAGGGAAGATTTTAAATGTGCTTTGAGTAGGTGTACTTTGTGATTTTTTTCTTTTTAGGCTTCATACCCTTAATAAAGGTCACCATTTTATTTACCCCATGTCTATATTTCTGTTAGTCTCTTGGCCAGGAAATCTTGCCTTTTCATAATTACAGTGGAACTAATAATAGAAAAATTTACTTCTTCTTTTGCCCACGCATCTGTGCCTTGACTATAGTCTGTTACCTTACTAGTATATATTTATTGTAAGAGACTCCTTATTTTTAGGACTACATTCTATACACAAAATTTTCAGTTACTTAAATAAAAATATCATTTGAGTGAGTTTGTGAAAATTGTATATTATCTTAACTCAGTTTTTCATACCCATATTCCACATGTAAATGCAATTTTTCTACCTAATCCTTCTGTAGTTTCTAGATAAGTTGACTATTTTTACATTTGAAAACAATGCTATTTGGTCCAGGGCGATGTCACACATTCCTATTTTTCTGGTAAAAATATGATGGGCTGGGAATGCTAGGATAGCTCTGTCGGTTTAGCATCCGACTCTTGATTTCAGCTCATGTCACGATTGTAAGGTCTCTGCTGGGTGAGGAATCTGCTTGAGATTTTCTTTGCCTCTTCCTCTGCCCTATGCACACGCACATACACACATACACACATACACACACGTACACACACGTACACACACTCTCAAGAAAACATGATGGGCCAATTAACTTAGCAAACTGAGAGGAACATCTTAAACAATTAAGGAGGAAAATATTCTTTATTAGCAGTTTTTATTTTATTTATTTATTTAACAGAGAGAGAGATCATAAGTAGACAAGAGAAGCAGGTGGGGGTGGGGGAAGCAGGCTCCCTGTTGAGCAGAGAGCCTTATGTGGGGCTCGATCCAAGGACCCTGGGATCGTGACCTGAGCTGAAGACAGAGGCTCTAACCCACTGAGCCACCCAGGAGCCGCAATGTCCTTTTAATTATTATCCGTGACCTTTCCCATGTTGGGGCTATTTAAAATTTACTGTTTTTTTTTCTAACTTTTTCTTATTGTTTTATTAAATTTTTTTTTGAATTTATCTTAGATGCTCTCTCCCCCTTTTCTCTATTTATTGTAACAATGTAATAGGGATACCCAACTGGCATTTTTAGTTGTACTCAAAGCTAAGCATATTGCTGACTTTGCTTTAAAAAATGAAAACCTTTGTTTTGAAAATTTGTTTACAAAACATGTTAGACCTTCTCTTTCCTAATGATTCAAATGGAACAGCTTTTTTTTTCCTCTGTAGAACTCTGACCCCTGTCTGACCTAAATAAGGCAATGTTGATTGAAGTTCTGTATTATAAAAAGTGCTAATATAATAGAATCTACTTAAAATTCTTACATATATTCCATTTTTGAAACAGGAAACTTCATGAGTATTGATAACTGTACAAATGCTTTAAATATAATCAACTTTATATTTTTTTAGATAATTAATAAATCAGACTCTCTCTGTTGAAAGAGCCTCTATAAATCTAATCTTAAAATTGGATAAGGAGAGGAAGTATTAGAGAATACTTTTATACTAATACAGTATCCTTCCATAACAAATGACCTAAATCTATGTAATCTGTATACATTCTCTCTATGAAAGACAATATGAAGTATGTATTCTACGTGTCACTAGAAATGTATCAGGAATATGTGCTGGACAGAGATGCAACTGTAGGACTGAAATTGAATTCACTGTGCTGAGTTAATGTTTCAATATTGTTGGAATAAATAATGTTGTTTTAATGTGAATACTTATTTTCATGGATTTTTAATGAATTATTCCTACTTAACATTTTTTAAATCATTGTTTTAATGTTCTCTGAGGATTAGACATTTTCTAGTAAGTTTTAACTAAGTGTATATAATTATAGTTAACTATAGATATGTATCTTGATTCAAGTTTAAGTTAGTGAAATCAAGTGTTTATGATGATAGAACACAAAGTCCCTGCTGTTACAAAGCAAAATACGAAGGGTATTCAACAAGTCTTATGTTTCTTGCATGGAAATACATCACTGTCTTCACCTCTGTGATGTCTCAAATTGCTAATCTTATACACTCTATGCAGTTGTCCTCTCATGCATCTTAAATCCTCATAGTTACATAAATAGCTGTCTTTGGTTTTTGTAAGATTTCAACATGTTTCCTGCTCTGATGGTTCATCGTATTCATGAAAACGTTCGATATCTAATATCTTGAGGGGTGGAACATATGTATACTGAGGACTGTCATCATGAGATTTTAATGATCAGCACATTTCGGTTGATGCCTTGTCTTTGTATTAACAATTCTAAGCAAATGAAGGCCTTGTTTCTTCAACTTGATTTGTGCCCATAAATCATGACTCTATGACTATCTCTTCCAAATATGTGTACCTTTCACATACCTGCATTCTGGTGTGTATTTTAAAACACAACTAATTTTTATAACAACTTTATTGAAATGTAGCTTGCATCCTATACAATATACTTGAAGTATAACATTCAGTGGTTTTGAGTGTAGTCACAAAATCGTGTACCTGTTCATTTTAGGACATTGTCATCTCCATCCCTCACAAAAAAAACCACACACCTACGGTCTCTATCTAGCCCTAGACAACCATTGCTACTTTTCTGTCTGTATAGATTTGCCTATTCTGAATGTTTCTATAAATGAAATCATGTATGTGGTCTTCATGACTGGCCTCTAACTGAATGTGATCTATTTTTTTCTTTTTGATTGTAGCTACTTTTGTGAGTGTGAAGAAATAACTCATAGTGGTTTTGATTTGCATTATCCTGAAGCTAAAGTTGTTGAACATCTTTTCACTTACTGGCCATTTGTATATCTTTGAAGAAATGTCTCCTCATGTTCTTTGCCCATTTTAGGTTCAACTATCTGCTTCTTAATGAGTTGTAAGAGTTCTTATATTTTCTAAGTATAAGTCTCATCAGAGGATTAGCAAGTTTTCTCCCATTGTATAGGTTTTTCTCATTTTCTTAATAGTGTTCTTTGAAACATAGCTTTCTAATTTTGAGGTCTCATTTATCCACCTTTGTTTCTGTTGCTTGGATTTGCCATTTCCTACTAAAGAAACAATTGAGATTTATATCCAAGTGTTCTAATTCTTATGTAGGGCATGAAGTAGGAATCCAGGCATATGGATTTTAAGTTGTCAGAGCACCATTTATTGAGAAAATCTTGAATTGCTAGCAAATTCTTGAATTGCTAGCAAATGATCGTAAACATGAGATTTTAGGTATAGACTCCATTTTATTCTATTAATCTTTTATGTCTAGTACCATACTGTCTTGATTACTGTAGCTTTAGTAAATCTTGAAAATGAGAAGTATGGGTCCTCCAACTTTTATCTTTTCTTGCAGATTATTTTGGCTTTTCTTGGTCCTTTGAATATCTGTATTTTTTTTTTAGGATCACCTTCTCAATTTTTGCAAAAAATCCAAAACACTAGCTGACACTTGGATGGGAATTTGTTGAATCTATAGATCAATAGGGGAGTATTGCCATCTTAACAGTATTGTGTTTGGATTCATGAATGTGACTGTCTTTCCATTTATTTAGGTCTGTAATTTCATTCCATCTTCATAGTGAAACAAACTTGTCGACATAAGATAGTTCAGTGAATATCCACACCATTCTTAAAATCTAGTCCTATATAACAAACAGTCCATAGCATTGAAGGTCTTCTGGTGTCACAACACACAATGCACAATGACACAACTGTTATTACGTATACCTATTTGCAAAGAAATGGGAATTGGTTTTTGAGATTAATTTCAAAATATGCTATTACAAATCTTACAATCATTATTTTAAAAAATATATAATCAGGGGTTCCTGGGTGGCTCAGTCAGTTAAGGGCCTGCCTTAGGTCCAGGTCATGATCCCAGGGTCCTGTGACTGAGCCGCAAGTTGGGCTCTCTGCTCAGCAGGGAGACCACTTCTCCTTTTGCCCCTCCCCCTGCTTGTGCTCTCTTTCTCTCTCTTAAATAAATAAAATCTTAAAATATATATGTGTGTGTATATATATGTCTAATCCAGTAGAAGAAATAATAATGGATCAAATATCTGGAGAAATATTAGGTATAATCTCTCTTACCTTAATTAGAGTATAGGGAATTATATTGTAATATAAGTTTCATTATATTTCAGTGACAGTCCAGTCTGGATTTCTACCCACCAAAGATTTGCTTTCATACATTTTAATGTTGATTATTTCAATATGCATTTGATTAATATCTTTTTAAACTTTATCTTATTGGATCTTCTGAAGTTAGCATTTCCATAATACAATACTTAATGTAAGATAAATATCTCAACTATTGTTTTTTTGGTACATCCCAGTATTTTTTAAAATTTGTGTTAACAATTTTCTTTATTTTAACTCTTCTATATTAAAAATCATTGTCACAACAATGACGGGCACTTGCTTGACATAGTGGCTCTAACACAGTGAAAATCTTCCTATGAAAATGTCTGGTAATACTGTGATAGTGATAGAGTAGATGGTAAGGAGTTGATAGCAAATTTATAAGGCAAGATTTAAAAAGAACTGTAAGAAAAGATTGAAGAATCTGAACTCTTTATCTCAGCTTTGGAAATAAAAGATATTTGGACATCACCAAATAGTGCCCTCCCCTTTTTTTTTTTCCTTTAAAAACTATTCCCAGTTACCATACAAATACATTCTTTTGTGTATGTGTAATTGTCCCTGGTTTCATGTACACTGACCCAGAAGCCAGTAGTCAAACTTTAAGGGCAATATTGACTTGGGAATATAATTCACAATTCATTCCTCCTCAACAGAATTAAAAGGAGCTTGAATTCCTGAAATTATCCTATCATATTTGTTTATGTCCTGATTCCCCCCACCCACCATTTTCCAAACACCAATATTCATCAGTTCTACTTAGCATAGCATATTTGTATTCTAGGACCACTGTAAGAAAATACTCCATAGTGGATGGCTTAAAAAACAAATTGATTTTCTCACAGTTAAGGCTAGAAGTCCAAGATCAAGGTACCAACAAAGGTGGATACTTCTAGGGCTTCTCTGGCTTGAAGATTACAGCTTTCTCATGGTTTTCTCATGTGGCCTTTTCTCTGTGCACACACTTCCCTGGTGTGTCTCTTCCTGTAAAACACCAGTCATAAAGACCTATGACCTCACTTAACCCTAGTATCTCTTTAAAGGTAGTGTTTCCAAATATACTCCTTTTAGAAGTCTAATTTGGAGAAACATGGTTCAGTCCATAACACAGGATATATTAGGCATCTAATGTTTTGCCACTGTCCAGAAAATTTTCTCCTTTTATTGGACAACAGCCTTCTATTTGGTTTAGGAGCCACCTCTCTTTCTCTCCACTCCTGTATTACAGATGTGACTCCTCTTAATCCAGGCTCATAGGACAGGAGCAAGACACATTCAAAAAACATCTAGCTAGAGGGCTAGCCAAAGCAATTGTTTTAAGGGCAGGTTAATGACCCAAGTCAGACAAATATCTTGGGATTATGGATAGACTAAAGGAAAGAGGAGCTCTTTATCTGTCCATTTTGCTAGGCTTATGGTTTGTAAGCCTGGAGCTGTTAACTGTGCTGCCCTTGTATGGAATGAACCTGTCTGGAATAAGGTGATCAAAGAAAATAGCCATATTCTAATGTAAGAAGACTCCTGATGATAGTATCTGAGCATCTGGGTTCAGCCAAACTGGAACCCCAACTACTCCTGGACTTCTCAGCTGCCTGAGTCAGTAAGTTATCTTTTTACATTAGCTAGTCAATGTGACTCCTGTTGTTTGTAACCAAGGTAATCCTGGAAGAGTATTTCAGAGTCCTTAAAACCATAAAATGTGAACTCTATAAATTTAAAAGGCTTCAAAGAGCTAGTGTTGATGAACACTAATCAGGCACGGGGATAAGATGGAATACCTATAGCTTGAGGGAGAAAAATTATTTTCTGAACTTATTTAAATTAAATATATTCTTAAATACCTAAAGTTATTAGATCTTTGCCAAGAACCAAGTGGATTACATTACTCTTTGAAGAAATATTCACTCCCTATCATTCAAGTGTAACCCCAAGTATAAGAAGTATTTTGTATGAGTAATCATCTTTAAGAGTTCTTCTGCCAAATTTGATTCCACTCCAGAATGATTGGTATAAGAACCAATAAAAGGAGATGAACACAAGTTTTGGAGCCAAGAAATTTGTGCTTGATAAGAGGTAAGTTGCTGAAGCATAGGTTTTCTATAAAATGTGATTAGGGAAAGAAACTATAAGGAAGCGTGGATGAATGGAGATCCTCAGGGAAATGGAGGTTTCAACAAAATTGAGATACAATGTTCTTGGTGTGAAAAGCTTAGGAAGATAGGATTTCTTCATCAGAAATTAGGCAATTAGTCTCAGATTTCAGAGTTTAGTAGTCCATGACAATGGTAGTTCAGGGAATGGGAGAATAAATGGTTGAAGTGTATCATGGGTAAAAGATAGAATACCTCAGCTCTTTGAAACACTGTTTGAAAATACTGCTAGCATTAGCCTTAACAACCTTACCTTATTGACTATCTCTAACGTGTATCCCTTTTTGAATGGACATGCTCAGAATTTTTTTCTCAATGTCATGGACTTATCTGTTCTGTCCCTTTTTAAAAAAAAAAAAAAAGATTATTTATTTATTTATTTGACAGACAGAGATCACAAGAAGGCAGAGAGGCAGGCAGAGAGAGGGGGAAGCAGGCTCCCCGCCTAGCAGAGAGCCTGATGTGAGGCTCGATACCGAGACCCTGGGATCATGACCTGAGCTGAAGGCAGAGGCTTCATTCACTGAGCCACCCAGGAACCCCCTGTTCTTTTTTTTTTTAATATTTTATTTATTTATTTGACAGAGATCACAAGTAGGCAGAGAGGCAGGCAGAGAGAGAGGGGGAAGCAGGCTCCTTGCTGAGCAGAGAGCCCGATGCGGATCCCAGGACCCTGGGATTATGACCTGAGCCCAAGGCAGAGGCCTTAACCCACTGAGCCACCCAGGTGCCCCCTGCCTAACTTTTTAATAGTCCTTTCCTAATACCTATGAACATCATTTCCTTAATTTTTTTTTTCTCCCGAGCACTCTTTAAAAAATGATCTCAGGTTAGAAGTAAACTTCAAGGAGTATTTTTACATTAGAGAAAGTCATCCAAAATCTATATCTAGTCTTACTTAAACTGTTATTTATTTCTTTAAGGGGCATAGCAAACTATTCAGAAAATTCATTGTACGTACACTCATACCTATGAGACAAGCCATACATCATGCACAAAGATTACAGAGAGAGTGACCCAAACACTGAGCGTTTATTAAAGTTGTCTTTGCATGATAACCTAACTCCGTGTTTTTATATTCAAAACTGTGTAAGATCTCTAAAGTCTTTAGGATTCTGTGTGTTTAACTTAATTTTTATTTTTATTTAATGTTTACCCCATATTTGATCAAATGTTTAATCAGTATATTTAGAGTCTTGTTTTCAGTGTAGTTTTTCCTCAAAATGTTTTTTTACAGTTGCATCAAACTTAACACTTACCTTATCTTTGCCTTATATTAAAGATAAAGATGATCCACTTCACTAACTTCTAGCTGTGAATTCACTTTTTTTTTTTTAATTCACCTTTGAGAGTTAAATCTTTGCACTGAAATATAAGTCATCTGTAGAAAATCTTTTACTTCCAATTTGTGGATTGAAGAGAAGCCAAAGTAAAAACAGATCACTTATTGAAATAGTCTAGGAAAGAGATGAGGGTCTCTTGGGCTAGATTGTTCTCATGGAAATGGGTAAAAATGAATGGATCTAACCTCTACCTTAGAAGTGGCTACCATAGATTTAATAAGATATATATATAGCTGGGAGGGCAAGAGGAATCAATGTTGACCCCACAGGTTTAGTCTTAGTATTATGGATGGTAATTGGTTTTGTTGAGGTGTGGAGAAGCCTGGTAGATGAAGAGATAAGTCTGTGATTTTTTCCCCCCCATCACACTACTTTTGACTAAGAAGTTTAGTCATCCTGATAGAATAGAAAGATTCAAGAGTGGGGATAATGGAAGTCAGGATAGCAGGGATAAACTGGATAATCTGTAGATGGTTTCAAATCCTTGAGAGGAAATCTGTGTGCTTAGAAAAAAAGGAGAAAGAGATGGCACCCAGCTCCTAGCTTTATCGGTCCCTAAAATTTGGGGTAGACCAATGAGAAGAATCCAGCAAAGGGAGGTGAGAAATGTTGGGGCAGCTAAGAAAAGCCATGAATCTGGCAATGTTGGGCAGATGGGAATTCTTGGTAGGAGTTAGCATTCATAAGGGCTGACCGTTAAATTTCTTTATTGGAACTTTAGGATCCAGCATAACTTTAAACTCACTGTCACTTATTATTGACCAAAATGTTGGCGAGGGGAACAATTTGTGAAGATACCCATCCATTGTATGCATGGTGCATTCTTTCTTTTTAGTACCCCAATACAGTTTTCCTTTTTAATCAGTCCGTCAGAAGGTAAGACTGAAATGATTTCCAGAATTTTGCTAAGTCGCAGTTTGATTTTGTGACATAATGGCCTGCTTTAGTAAATATTTGGAGAAACAGCTCAATGAAATGTAGTAAGTGTTACTCAATTATTGGTTGACATGGACAAGCTATTTGATATTTAAATAAAATAGACTAGGGTTCATATTCTACATCCTGGGAACTTGGTGCATTTTTTAAGATTGCAGCAAGTTCTCAAAGAGTTAAAAATTTAATGGTCCGGTCCAGTTCCAAGACCTTTTTCTTATTTGTTTGCATCTCACCTTCCTTAGAGTTTTACCAAAATAGGGAAGGATAGAATTCAGCTTTTAGCAGGTTTTCATGTTTTGCATTCGTAAAGCACTCACATCAGACATCTAAAACATTTTCCTATAAAGCTGGTATGTCATTGCATAACATTGTAAAAACAACATATATTGCATGTTGTCATTCTGGCTAAGTTTGCTCAGCTTCTCTCCTGTGTGCTGCTTGGACATTCATCTTTCTTAAAAAAAAAAAAAAAATCACCTTAAAGAACTGACTAACACCAGACAGTCTTTGAAGTTACTGTCCTCTTCCCAGAATGTCATCTCTCCAGATTAAAGCATGGTTCACCTTCTTTTCACTGAAGTCTCTGTTAAAAGAGGTAGTCCATGATGACCCCATGTGAATTACTTCTTTATCCAGGTTTTTCTTTTTTTATTTGTAGTGTTTATCCCCACTTGACATATTTTCTTATTTGTCTCCTTACTCCCAAACTCTATCAAGAATAAGCTCAGAGTAGAAGCTAAATTTGCTCCATTCACTAATAAATTCTAAATACCCAAGTGTGACCCAGTCTAAGGTACATACTAAGTAATAGTGGCCATGGAATGAGTGAAGGAATGAATAAACAGGTCTGAATCTGTGAATCTGTTTATTCATAAGGTGGAGATATGTGCTTGCTTAAGGCCCATGAATGTTTTTAGCCAAATGATGTAAATGATGTATTGTGACATGCATGCTTCAGTAACTGTAAAGTTTGATAGATCCGTATCTAGTATCTTAATATGGGATTCATGTAGCCAAAAACATATTTGACTATTATTCATTGGCTATAAAAATAATTTGTTAATACCACATATCAAATCTACAAAGCCAAAGTTGCTTTGGAGGTATGGAATCTGGATCTCTTTCTCAATTTTATTATTTTTAACATTTGGATGGAATATATTCCTTTTTTGCTTGGGTTTGAATATATTTTTGGTGAATGTTTTAATTGGGCATTTGTGTTCAAACACCCTTATAAAAATAATAGGCCCTCTATTGTACAATTTTTTTTTAATTTAGAACAAGGTGGGTCTCATTTACCATAAAGTATAGTAAATTAATATAAGTGAATCATCCATGATGACCTCACTGATTCTGCAATACTAAGATGGGTATAAAGGTAATTGTTCCTAATGAAAATAACTTTTACTTTTGACATGCAATGACTATTTTGTATTGTATGTTACTTTGCATATCCTAAATATTAGGAAAAGTTAGGTTTAAAAGGTATTATTTAAACTTGAGGCCACTGTATCTAATTTATATCTCCAATGCCTTGCTGGTTAGAGAGCTCTGAAATACTGTGATCTATAGCATCATCAATAACAAAGATAAATTTACTGAATTCATTCATTAGGATAATGTGTCTGCTTATGTCAGTGAGAAATTATCTCAATATGTGGTGGTGAGAGGGAGAAGCAGTTGCTTGTTCTTGTCTGCTCCTTGTTGGAAATTCAGGTATAAAGGTAGATTGCTGCATTTTTGTTTATAAGCCACATCACTAGTGTTGACCAACCATCCTGCCAGCACAATTGCCACATTGGAGGCTTGGAGGGAGGTGGGGCAATGCCTCAAAGTTTTGTTTTTAATACTGTCTGGAAAACCAACTATAGCTTATGCTAGAGTTGGAGGATTAGCTCTTTTTTAAAAAATAACTATTTGACTAAAAATCCAGAAATAAACCTAGAACCAAGGTAGATTCTTATTTCTGAACTCTGTTCTCTAGGTATGCAAACATGTTTTTCTTTTAAGTATATCAACTTTTCTATTAGAGTTTATTATGTTATAGAGATAGTGTTGTTTTCAACTTTTTATAAGTGGTTTTCCACAATGATTCTTAAATGAGTTCATAATTTTTTGTTAACCACTTAGATAACAATCTCCAAATTGTGGTACGTACTCAGTGATGCTGATGTGATAGGAATTGTCATGCTGGATCATGATTCTCCCACAAGGATTATGTCTGCCCTGTGTGGGATTATTGAAGACCAGCAGTGTGCTTACACTCTTATATGGTATCCTGCAAAACTAAACAATTACAATGTATCATCTGTGTCCTATACTGTGACTTAATTTGACTTTGTGGTAAAACCCAATACTTCTGAAAATGAAGACCACTCTTTTTCAGAGTTGTTAATTATTAACATATTGAATATTTGCAGCTTGCAAACGATTTGCAGGGGTGTGTGTGTGTGTGTGTGTGTGTGTGAAATATTATTTGTTCCTCGGGAAAACCCATAAAGAAGGTATTATTTGGATATGATAAGTAAATTAAGATTTAGGTAGTTTAAGTCACAACTCAGTCTTAGATACTGGTATATTTAACAGTTGAACTATAATGTAATAGAACAGAAGCTCTTTCACATGTTTGAACAATTACTGTTTATAAATGCTCTGGTGTCTCCCCAAATAATAATTGGAAAGCAGCATTTATCCATATATCATGTGTGTGCATTTTTTTCACTGACATTGTTTGGTATATGCATTAACCTTTGATAGGTACTATGAGAATGCAGATATGTAGTAATAACACATTTATAATCCAAATGGACAGTGGGACACATAAACATGTTAAATAACTCTTTAGGAGAAGAGGTTGTGAGGACGTTTGGGACTCAGATAATAGACAAACTGCCAGAAGTCCTGTCTTCTAGACAACCTAAGCAAGTCCCTATGGCATGATCATGAAGGAGGAGATGGGGGTTAAGGGCAGAGAGGGAACCTATATGTAAATACTGTAGGATGCCTTGATAGTCCATGGGACATGAAATAGGGGAGTGGCAGTGGGAAAATAAACATTGGATTTTTTAGGCCCATAGACTGGAAGATTTGGGAGGGCAGGCTGGGGATATTTGGGGAAAGCAGGATAGTATGCCAGCAAGTTAAGTTCATTATTTTGACAGTCTGCCAGTAGACAATGTGTGAAAGCTGAGACACATCAAAGAAATCAGATAGCAGTGGATAAAGAAACATAGTATGAATATGTAGTGGAATATTACTCAGCCATAGAAAAGAATGAGCTCTTGCCACTTGTAATGACATGGATGGACCTAGAGAGTATGATGCTAAGCAGAATAAGTCAAAGATCTACTGTGTGATTTCATTCATGGGTGGAATTTAAGAAACAAAACAAACGAACATGGCAGGGAGGAAAACAGACTCTGAATTATAGAGAGCACACTGAGGGTTACTGGAGGGGAGGTGGGTGGGTTACACAGGTGATGAGTGTTAGGGAAGGTCCTTGTGATGAGCATTGGGCATTACATGTAAGTGATGAATCACTAAACTCTACTCCTGAAGCCAATACTGTGCTATATGTTAACTACTGAAATTTAAATAAAAATCTGGAGAAAGAAAAATCTGGCAGTAAGAACCTAGTTCTAAGAGATATAAGAGTTAAACCTTGGGACTCAGGAGTCCTATAGGCTGCTTTCCCAACCCATTTTCACCACATTTTATAAGAGCCTGGACTTGAGCAAATTCTTTCACCTCCCCAGTCAGTTTTCTCATCTGTGAAATGGTGATACTACCTCCTACCGAGGGTTGTGGTAGGATTAAATAAATCTGTGTAAAGAGTTCGATGAAACTCAATACAAAGTTATTTCAGAATTCACCAGGAGGCTAAGAGAGAAGGCGAGGACTCCAATTGGCAAAGGACACAAAGCAGTGGCTGAACACAGGATACTGAGATAGTAATTCTGTCAGGAAAACTCAGGTTTTCCTGCTGCTCAAGACGTCATTCCAATGGAAGCCTGCCTGATCACACCTTACCCCCCATTGGAGAACTATGGCAGAGTTGCTAAGGTTTTTAATTTTTTACCAGATGGTAAAACCTGATAAATGATGCTTACTTTAAATCTGATGTTACAGATGCCAATACAAAGGGGTGTGAGTAACTGAATGTTGTTGCCTTCATGTAGCATCTCTTGAGCCACAATTCAAAGACTTACTCCTTAAATTTCTTCTGTGTGGTCGTTCTTGTGTTTGGTCCATGCAAAGAGAGTTCAGGCTAAGGATCCCATTATGTATGTTTATCCTGCTGTTTCCCTGTTGTTACATTCCTTTTCCTATAGATTCCTATTAAGGGGTGACCAGAGGGAACTTGTCTGAATACAAAGGAGACAATTAAACATTTTTTGGAGTGGGTAGTGATGGGACAAATGCAGTGTTTCTACGGTATTTCAGGTAATGGCAGAATGAAGAAACAATGGTATATACGGAGTCATTCAGGAATCTGTTTGTTATTTTAATTAGTTCTGTTCTGACAGCATCTTATTTGACTTGAACAAAATATTATCTAAGAACTATAGAAGTTAAATGCATGCATACTGGAAACTTGCCTAGTGGAAATGTTATCCATTTATCTCCCTGAGGTTCTAATACAATAACCCTTCTGGTATCTGTCAAATGTGATAAATATAGTTTAGTTAACAAAATCATATTTCATATAATTGCATATTTTAAACAAGAAATCAATAACAAATACATAATACTAAAGGTCAATGGATAACAACTACTTCTGTGTTCATATGAATAGATCCTATATTTTTCTTCTGACAAACGGTCATTTGACCATAAATTGCAGGGTAGCCTCATAAACGATTTATAGGAATTCACTGATACAGGTCAGCCAACGAAGTTGAGAGCTACAGATAACCATTTAAAGTGCATGTGTGGGGCACCTGGGTGGCTCAGTGGGTTAAAGCCGCTGCCTTCAGCTCAGGTCATGATCCTAGGGTCGTGGGATCGAGCCCCGCATCGGGCTCTCTGCTCTGCGGACAGCCTGCTTCCTCCTCTCTCTCTGCCTCTCTGCCTACTTGTGATTT
>ML104955.1:0-167524 GCA_003697995.1 Taxidea taxus jeffersonii | reverse complement strand
CCTAGGTGGCTCAGTGGGTTAAAGCCGCTGCCTTCAGCTCAGGTCATGATCCTAGGGTCGTGGGATCGAGCCCCGCATCGGGCTCTCTGCTCTGCGGACAGCCTGCTTCCTCCTCTCTCTCTGCCTCTCTGCCTACTTGTGATTTCTGTCTATCAAATAAATAAATAAAATCTTTAAAAAAAAAAAGTGCATGTGTGCCATACAGCAGATCTATGGCTTTATGTATCGGTCTGTGTGCTTGTGTTTATGGGAATGATTTTAGACAGAGTCTTACTCATAAGATGGGCAACTACCATATGCCCATTTTAATATTAGCCTTCAAATAAATGAAGATTAGTTTGAAAGGAACTCCCATTAATGAAACTTAAAATTGTGCTCACAGCTGACAGCTGTCACTGAATGGGTATAAAGGTCCTCAAGAGAACAATGGTCCTTATACCATGTGTCTTGAGCAGAACTCATATCCACCTCACCCTTCCTTATGTCCATAAAGAGGCCGAATATTTAAAGATACTGGCAGAGGAGAACGCTTGTGGGTTGTAGGCTAATGCTATGGAACAGCTCCTCCGAAATAGCTTGGGTGACCTTCACTGCTGTTGTTTTCTCTCCTTCAAGATTATCGCTTTGGACAAATAAAAAAGAGTACAACTTACCATTGTCAGAAAATAACTGTAGATGAAAGATGTAAAATAACGCATGTTAAAATAAGATTTGGCTGATGAATAAAATTGGATTTTCAGACTTTTCCAGATCCTGCTAAGTAAGGATGCAATGTAAACTAATAAAAAAATAAAGCCTGACCAGCTTTATGATGGCATATGGCAGGTCATTTTCATTGTTTGGTTGGGGGATGGTGGTGGGGAGAATGTTTTTATGGCATCTATGAAAATAAATCCGTTCCAAAAAAGGGATTTTGAGTTAGAAACCCAAGTTAAAATACTCTAAATCCATAAATATGGTAATGTTTTAAAGTATAGAAACTATATATAGGATCCTCCTTAGTACCTTACTTTCTTCATAATTCATGTGTTTTCTGCTTAAATACTGTGATAATGTCACCTAGCATCAATTACATTACAATTCATCATAAAGCCCCAGGAACACCTAGCAAATGGTCAGCGAATCTGCGAAGACAGTTAAAGGTGGTATTGAAAAACTGGCAATACCTAAGGCAATAGCTTGACATATAGGACATGGTGAATCGAACCAGCTGTTCCAAATGGAATTTTTTTTTTTTTTTAATGCCTTTGCCAGAGGAACCCCTCAAGGGCTGTGGGAGTCCAGAGGCTCCTAGTCATGCTTGAGGGTGAGCCTTTTAAAGATTTTTTATTTGTTAGAGAGAGAGAGTGAGCACAGGCAGACAGAGTGGCAGGCAGAGGCAGAGGGAGAAGCAGGCTCCCTGCCGAGCAAGGAGCCCGATGTGGGACTCGATCCCAGGACGCTGGGATCATGACCTGAGCCGAAGGCAGCTGCTTAACCAACTGAGCCACCCAGGCGTCCCCCAAATGGAATTTTTAAAGTTAAATTATTGGGATGGAAGTATCAGGCTGTTGGGTGAGGCTTGCTATTGGGAAAATAACACCCGGAGAGAGGTGGGTTGTATTTGCTCTCATGCTTGTGTTCAGGGGGTTTCCTTCTGATTGATTTCCCTTTTACCTTTTCTACCTGCTGATTTTTCCTTACCCTTCGGCACATAGCTAAAATATTACTTCCTCTTTCCCCAAAGTCAGGATAGATTTGTTTCCTTTTTCTATGGCGTTGTAGCTGTCTCTATCCTAGCCCTCACGGTAGGCTATGGGTGTTCTATATGTTCCTCTCTCCTTATGAAGGGAAACTTTTATAATATACAATGTCACAGCAGAGGGTACAATAAGTACTTAGGATTTTGTGCTTATACTCCTGGATTTCGGTATAGTAGCTACTTTTAACGTAGGAAATGTTTAAAACATACGTATGGATGTACTGTGGATATTAGCGATACTTAACATAATCTAATGAATTCAGTATATCTATAATACCTGTAAATTCAAATGAAATTAGGAAGACGATGGACTAAGGTAGATCGAGTTCATGGATATTTAACACAAATGAATCAAATGTTTCCTTTTATCTTTTAACGTGGAATATATTCAGTTGCTCAATGACCAATTTAGTTATAATTTTAAAATACACCCTCTTAATCATGTCAGTGACCATTACCCTAGATAGCAATTAGGAAAGCTGGGAAAAATATAAGCATGGTTAGGAATTTTAATTCTTCATTTATAAAAATACACCGATAATTGTATCTAGTTTTCCAATAAGCAAATAATACCAGTAATTCCAATCCAGACTTGAAGTGTTTAAGAAATCACAAAAGAAAAAAAAATAACTGGAAAAAGGCCACCAAGCCAGAGCTGGAGTTGAGTATATGTGATTTGTCTTTCATCATCAATTTTTTAAAGCAGTTGAATTGGTTTTGAGGCTCCTCCTAGTGACATTTTCCTACTTTAGTTTTTTTTTTTTTTCTGGTAAAATAGTATCATACTCATAAGTTTCCAGGAATGACTAGGTAAATCAGAAATTTAGAAATAAACTGAATCCTCTGTCAATTAAGATTAGGTTCATGTGCATACAGAAGAAATCTGTAGATTACAGCAGATTAAATAAGACCATTTTTTTTCTCTCACATAAAGGAAATAAAGGGTAAACTCATGGTCCTTAAAGACCACGGTGGCTTCAATATTTCTTTTCTATCTTTTTTGACAGAGAGAGGGAGAGAGAGGGAGAGCAGCAGGCAGGGGGAGATGCAGACTTCCTCCTATGCAGGGAGACTGATGTGGGGCTCCATACCAGGACCCTGAGATCATGACCTGAGTGGAAAGCAGACACTTTGTTAACTGAGCCATCCAGGTGTCCCTCTATCTTACTTAGCATATGGCTAAATTTGTGGGTTCCAAGATGCCTTCAGGAGCTCCTGCAGGATATCACTTCCCCATTCAAAGTAGTAAGAAGGTGGAAAGTGAGGGAAGGTAAGTGAAAATGGTCACTCCTAACACAGAATGTTTTCCTTAAGCAGACTTTGAGCTCCCACACACCACTTCTATTCCTATCTAATGGACCTGAATAGTCACATAACCAAACCTGGCTGTATGGATAGCTATGCAGTATAGACTCAGATGAAATGAACTTTCTTCTATTACCATGGAATAAAATGTCATGGGTGGTGACTAGTAGTCTCTACCACTAAGTTCTATTCTTATTATAGATAACTAGATTACCTCCTTTGCATGGGAGAACTTAGTTCAACCAAGTCCAAAGGACTGAAAATCGCTTGTATTGTATTTATGATCTGTCATAACTCTGTTGAACCTTTAAAATCATGGTATAAGATGGGCAATACTAAAGTCAGGTAATTAAACTTAATAAAGAACAGTAGGGAAAAGGAACATAAGCAAAGCCAGAAGCTATTAATAATTTAATCATATCTAACATATATACCTTTATATATATGTGTATATATATATTCTATGCTTATATATATATAAGCATAGAAGTCTACATAATTGAATTCTAGAAATAAAAGTTTTAAAATAACCTACGATATTTAAAAATCTAAAAAGTTATATGTAAGAGGAATATTTTAAGGAACTAGAAATAGCATGGAGAAGAGAAAATCAAGAGGCATAGCTAACATACCTGCATTCATTTATTTTACAAGTAGAATTGAGATAAAATTATCTTATGTGTCCCAAGGTGCAGAATGAGAACCATTGGGTAGAAGTTTTACTCATGAATTTTCTCTCCTTTCTTCATGAGTACCTACTATGTTTTAGACAGTATTTTGTGTATTGTAGACATAACTGTGAATAAGCTATGTTCCTAGCACTCCTAGTCCTTGTGTTCTAGTGAAAGTAGACAGACACCAAGCAAGTAAGCAGAAAATCTCAGGTAACACTATGAGGAAAATAAGGTAAGCCTATGGGAGGGTGTACCTGGTGGAGAACTGAGCTGCCGTCAAGTCGTCAGAGAAGTCTGACACCATGACACGTTGGCTGAGCCAGAATGTGTCCTTTTTCTCTCTAAAGCATGCTTATCATCTTTCTACTTACCTTTGTCTTTTTCTACACCTAGTCCATGTCTCCAACATCTGTCACAAGGACTGCACTAGTACTTAAGAAGATCTTTAAAAAAGCAAACAAAACAAAAAACCCCAAATGTACAGCAGATGGTGTCCCTTCTCTCCTATGACTCCATTTTGAAGATTTACTTATTTTGAGGGTGGGGACAGAAGGAGAGGGAGACAATCTCATGCAGACTCCCTGCTGAGCACAGCGCTTGATCGCAGGACACTGGGATCATGACCTGAACCACAGTCGAGCTGGACAATAAACCAACTGAGCCACCCAGGTGCCTCTTCTATGACTCCATCTCAGAATTATAAAAACTGCAAAATTATTTACCAATGCCTATAAAGCTGTTCATAGTGAATTTCTGAAAAAGTTTGACTTTATCTGGTACTGAAATTCATTATCTTTTCTATTAGGCTATGTGAACCTTTTTCTGTTTCTAGACTGCATCATGCTCATTCTTAGCTCAGGGCACTTTGATTTGCTTTTATCCTCAGACATTAATGTTTTGTTCGTAATCCTTCCATGGTAATAAAAGGAAGGAGTTTCAAATCCCTGGAAATTTGAAGCAGAAAGAGGAGGAGTTACTGGTCTTAGCGGATGGACGGGTTTTCAGAGATCTCTTCCATTCCACATCATTAGGACTATTTTACTGACCACTTTGATTCAAGTTTTCACTTAATCATTCTCACACTACCTTTTTTCATTGTTTTAATAGTACACATCAGTAACTGAAATTATCTAATGTTTTAATTCATGTTATCTTCCTCCATCACTAGAAAATTGCTTAAAGTAAGGGATAATAACTGACTTGGAAAAAACAATTTGCTTATTTCCTACAATACTGCTTGCCTATAGTAGGCACTCCTGGAATAATTTTTGTTGAATCAAGTGACTTTTCTTCTAAGTTTCCATAATATAACTTAGAAAATATATTGAGGTACTAGATAAAGTAGATTTCCAGCATCTGTGCCCTTTAAAATATTGGCTTGGACTTTGTAAAATTTATTTTTAAAATCGTAATGAAATATATTTTCTTATGTACCTTATTTCTCTCTCCGAAATGGAATGTAAGCCTATTGTGACAGGAAATGTAATCTATGTTGGTTAGTGATAAGTCTTTGGAATCTAGAGCAATGTGGTCATATGGGAGTTGAGCAGTGACTTATTTAATGAAGAAAATACGCTGTGAATATGCACATCTATGAATGCCAATTTATATACAAGACCAAAATTGGAAGAAAACCCCAAAGAATGTTCTTTTTTTAAAAAAAAAAACAATTTTATTTATTTGACAGAGAGCGAGCATGAACAGGGGTAGCTCAAAGGGTCCTTACCGAGCAGGGAGCCTGATGCAGGGCTGGATCCTACAACCCTGGAATCATGGCCTGACCTAAAGGCAGATGCTTAACTGACTGAGCCACCTCGGGGCCCCACCCCCAGAGAACATTTTCTAATGCTTTATTTTTTTAACCTACCTAAACATAACTCTGTCTTCCATCAGTATCTAATCCTCTTCTTGTATGAAGTATCTTTCTCTCCTTGATGAAATCTGACAGTTAATCAGTTTTCTGGTGAACAAACAACTTTATAATAAGAATGGAGCATTCTACTCTCCAGTGGTTCAGTTTTGAAGTCTGTGATTGCTTTGTAAAAAAGCAATGTTTGATGTAGTGGCCAGATAGTGTCTGGGCAGAAGTTGCCATGTCTGCTTCGTACCTACCTTTCAACACTTACTGATTAGATGGTGGACAACATTTGCGTCCAGATTTCCTCAATGGCCACATATTTTCTTTTCCTTTGGAATATCCCATGGTGTGTAAGAGCTGGCTCTTACCAATGACAAGAACCAACTCTGCACTCTTTTGCCCTTTAGCCCATGTCTGCATTCAGTGACTACCATGGTGGTCGTCTGAAATTAGTCAGGGTGGGAATAAACTGTGAATCTCCAAATGCTACAAGTCAGAGTTTATTTGGTCTTATTTACTCAGTTGCTTCTGTATATATCAGAGTAGATGCTGTGTTTCATGATGGCTGCTTTACTCTCAGTCCTTCTGGACCATTCTTGGGATGGGACATGGAAAAGATGATAGATTTCAGAATCTCATCCCACTGATTTCTCCCTACATGCCTGCTGGAACAAGGTAGCTTCCCTGGACCTCATTTATAAAATGCACTTTTGTAGAGGGAGTCAAAGGAAGTAAGTGTATAATATCCTAGTACAGTGCCTGGCACATACAAGACCCTGAAAGCCAATTTCTCTTTCCTTTTAAACAATTGAGTGCCGGTAGAGGCAGAAGAAAGTCAGACTTGCATAAAGATCCCCTACAAGATTTCAGCAAACTGTGCTTAACTACACCCTGTTAAGTGACCATTTTTAGCCCCAATTAGGTGTATTTATTCTAGTTCAATTTTTAGTCACATGAGATCCAAAGGAAGCTGTTTCTCATCTATAGCATGGCGTTATTCAGTAAGGCAGGGCAACGGTGAGTGTAGTTCGAAGCAAAAGGACATCAAACACTCTATTATAATGATCTTAAACTGAGTTTATGCAGTCAAAAAGGTAAAATAATCTCCCCAATGTGGTTCTGTCCTTTAATGTTATGTCTTATCTGAAGAGATAAGTTACCTGAGAAAAGATGGAATTTAAGTAACTTAGAACATTAAGCAACCATTGATTTGAGGTAGCACTCAGGTCTAGAAAAGCATTAGTGATATAGCTGGACTCTGATAAGTTTGTACATTTTTTGAAGGAGAATAGAAAGGGGATAAGATGACCTGTGTTTTCAAAGATGACGTTGTTATTTGTGAGGCAAGGAAAGTTGACATTTGGATAAGGTACTGCTATTTCTCATTAAATGGGAGTAATCATTATGTTGTAATAAATGCAAATACATGTAAGAAAGAAGCTCCCTGTGTGGTTGTAATGAGAGTTTTATTATATATCTGTGCAAGTATTTTCAACACTAATATAAAACTACATAAAACCTTTAGTCTTGTTTTTCCTGCTTTTTTACTTAAAATACATTTGAGACTGTAAAACGATAGGTCCATTCTAGGTATTAGAATGTAATAAAGAAAAAATACACATGTTCCTATATTTGCATATATAGACTTATAAAAATGTGTGTATGTATATCTCCACAATCTTGTAGATGAAAATTACCATTGTATAACAAGTTTTTCTGGATCATATTTTCATTGCTAGAGGTCACCGTAAAGTTAGGCAATCTACCTAAGAAGATTTTATTAAAAGCTAGAAAGTAGAATTTTTGGTAGTACAGTTAATACCAGTGATCAAAAATTTTAAACATTACTGTTAATACACTACTGAGTTGACATTAAAAATACAAATGCTATTCTCTCTGAGACTAATTCTTTGTCAGCCAAGCTTCAGTGACTTCCTAAGTACTGTAAACATGAGCAAGACCCATTCCTTCAGCTAAAGGGTCCAAAAGAGAGAATGGGCTTCATATAAAACATACATGTAAAAGCATGTAAAACATAGAAGTGCATTGTGATAAAAATGGAAGAATGTGACAGGACTTGGAAGTTTAGAGATCAAAATGATTTTCTGCTGGCAGAGGAAACTTACAGTGGTATCTTCCTTGGACCTTTTAAGATAGGAAATATTTTATTGCTTAAAGGAAAATTTTGCCATTATTAGAGAGTATGTACACAGGCAGAGAAACAGGGAAAAACAGGTTCAATTGTATTCATTTGTTTGGGTTGAAACTCAGGAATTAACGAGAGGAATATCAGAGACCAGTCTCAAGAGGTTGTTAAAGGCTAGAAAATCGGGGACTATGGAAATTTTAGGTCAGTGAAAATCCACTGAAGGGTTTAGAACTTGCATATAACATGATAGCTCTAAGGACAGTTACTCTACTGCTGGTAGACTGGAGGGAGGACAGAAATCTATTTAGGGCTCTATTTAGTGAGCAGCGAAAGTAATGGGATACAAAAAGCAGAGCTAGATGGAATGGGAATAATAAATAGTAATGTAGGGAAGAAAAAAGTAACCTGCTTACTGGAGACCAAATGCATAGAGCTAATATGGCATTTTGGATGACCGTGTGCATGATGTTGCAAAGCAGATTGCTTCCTGTGTGTAGAAGCAAGGATGCATAAATTAAAAGTAAATGAAAGGCTGTACATGAAATTAACTTGTTAATTATGCTCCAAGCAAATGAAGATTACTATTGGTTTTATTATGAAATCTCAAGATGACATGCCTAGAAAAATGGTAATATTAACAAATATGGAAATCAAATAATCAGGGGCAAATGGATGAGCTTAAGTTTAGGAAGATAAAGATACTGTTTCAGGTTCCCAACAGGAAAAAAAAAAATATTAGGATGGTTCAAAGAGGTTTTGCTTACAAAATGATTAACTCAAAGGATATTAGCAGGATGAAAGAAAACTACTTAAAGATACTATAGAAACAGCAAGTAGTAGTAGCCCAGTGGATTCCATCCATAAGACAGACCTAGGCAACATCACAGGGAGTGAACCAGGGGTTGGGGGTGGGGTGTGTAAACTAGATGACACTTTTTCCTTCCTTGGATATTCACTGTGATTCCCCATCGGCAGAATATCTTGGAAGCCAAAGAGCATGAGCACCAATTAAGGTAATCCATACCTGTCAGCCTCTTGAGACTGAGAGCAGGATGGAGAGTGCATCCGGACAAAGGAAGATAACTGGTACAGATTCCAACAGGGATTAATAGCTAGAAATAAGTCTTCAGCCAGAATTGAAGAATTTGTAAGTGTTGGTAGGACCAACAATTGAATGAGACCCTGTTGTCTAGTTAATACCTCAGGCATGCTCAAAAAATGAAAACTTCTTTGAAGAAACTTGGGGTAATGATGGATATTCTGCATTAAATGAAATTTATATAGATGCACATTAAAGTGAACTTGGCACTAGCACCTCACTCTTACTCATTTGACTAGAAAATAGAACAACTTGTGCTAGACAAAATGGGAATAAAACCCGATTTTTATATATTACACTTTGCCGTACCTCTTGAGAAAAAGAACATACTGGCAAAACAGCTGTGAAAGTAGAGAAAACAAAGTTCTATACCTAATTAGAAGGGGACATCAAAAAGCTAAGCATACTTTCTGTCTGAAGGGCAAACAATAAAGCTGTGATTCTTCTTCATTTAGAAGCCACGGTTGTTTGAATCTGAACTTTCATGGAAGGACATCTAACCTAAAAACAGGGAAATTCTTTTAGGTTCTAGATGGAAATCTTATGCATCTAGACACGTAAGCTTTAAAAATAAAATGAATGCTATTTTAATATATCTTATACCATTCAATATTAAAAAATAGAAACAAACTTTTAATAAGATTATATGAACCTAAACTACTGTGATATTCAAGTTTCTTAAGGAACAAAACCAGTTGCTTGAACAGATGTTTTCTTTATGTAATCACTACTAGTCTAGATTTCTCTGCTAGATCTCTTAGTAGATTTTAGAATATTAGCATAGGGATAAATTTCAGCAGTAACACAGCTGGGTCTCTTGGCTTCCAGGCACTTGGAACAAGCAGGATGTTTGGCTTCTTTCAGTATTGTCATTATTTTTCTTATCCATTTATTATGTTGTCTCTACTTCTGTTCCAAGGATTTTCACAGCCTTGTTAACCTCAAAAGAAAGTATGGGTAGGCAGAAAGAAGGGGACAATTCTATAGAATTTCCTTTGCATATTCTTACTGGGTCACTTTAAAATCATTTAGGAGGAGAATCACAAGGACCTAATATTCTGAATCAATTTTCTTAGGTAAATCAAGCAACATTGATGAAACAAAAGCTTATTTAATTTTTTCTAAGATGTCATGATTTGCATACTTGTTTGGAATCATGTATGTTCCATACATGATTCCATACTTCCATCTCTGTATTTGTGGAAAAGGCTTATTTGTAGAAACTGTTTATTTGGAGTGTGTATATGTATATATATATATATATATTTTTTTTTTTTTTTTTTTGGTACCACTCCCGGTATCTTGTCATCAGTTGGAGATGGTGTGTCCTATTGAATGTGTATGTCCGTACAAGTGAGTGAATGAATTATTATATACACCACATTACCTCAAGTATTCATAAGTTCTCTGCAGAATAAACATATGGAAAAGAAGCAAATGAAATGGATTAAGTTACATAGCCAAATCCCACGATGGTTCAAATACTTTTAAATCCAGATTATTGTCAGTTATCTAGAGTTAGCAATATTTGAGACTACTCTGTGGTCTTGCTGGAGCTTTGGGTGAAATGCATTTCCACTGTTTACTTCATAGCACTGTTTTTCTCTCATCTTTTTTACTCATTTCCAAGCTACTGTTATACTGTGTATTTTCATAGTATAACATGTTTTAATTCATTTGTTGTACAGTGAAAAAGAAGAGATGCAACTAGCTCATTATGGATTCCTGTCAATTAAAATTAATCCCAATTAATCCCCTAGGGGCACCCGGCTCACTCAGTCGGTAGAAGGTACGGTTCTTGATCTCAGGGTTGTAAAGTCAAGCCCCATGTTGAGGGCAGAGATTACTTAAATATAAAATGTTAATAAATTTTAAAAAACCCACAAATCTGTTAATTGACAGTTCCTGAGATAAAATTATTTATGTTCTATTTTCATTTTTTTTAAGATTTTATTTATTTATTTGTCAGAAAGAGTGAGCACAGGCAGACAGCGTGGCAGGCAGAGGCAGAGGGAGAAGCAGGCTCCCCGCCGAGCAAGGAGCCCGATGTGGGACTCGATCCCAGGACGTTGCGATCATGACCTGAGCCGAAGGCAGCTGCTTAACCAACTGAGCCACCCAGACGTCCCTTATGTTCTATTTTCTATAAAAAAGACATACTCCTACATTTTTCCCTCATCAGTTTAAAAATAGAGAATCAAATTTGACATAATCTTTTTTCTATTAATTAGAAAAAAATCTTTAATTAATTAGAATGAATTAATTATTAATGCTGTTAGAAAGAAAATAGTTGCTGGATATCCTCAAAGGAAAAACACACTGCAGTAAAGAAATTTGTTCAGTTGGAACCAGATATTTAACTTTAGGTAAGTACTTGGAAAGATTCAAAACAAAACCAAAAGGAACTATTTGAAGTGAAAAATATGCCTGGGAGTATCTGGTAATAGTTTTCAATTTTGACTAAATTGAAATTTGATCTTAATGTACATTATTAAAAAAAAAAAGATTTGAGAGAGAGTTGAGTGAGCACAAGCAGGAGGGACCGAAGAAGAGAGGATACTCAAGTGGACTCCCAATTGAGCATGGAGCCCTATGTGGGGCTCGATCATAGGACCCTGAGATCATGACCTGAGCTGAAACCAAGACCCACAGCACTTAACTGATGCACCACCAAGGTGCCCCAAATATGTTTTTTAAATACTGTGAAGACACCCCACTTTTTGTGAGGAATAGATAGGAGCTGCCTAAGTTTTGCATAATTAGACTTTTTGAAGCTATTTGGCTATTTATACATTCAGAATATGTAGGACTACCAGAAACTGTTACGATATGAAAAAAATTGGTAGATTTTGAATATTTTCATTTATCACCTGTTAAATATCCAAAGTTTTATAAAGTTCCTACTATGTACATGATTCCAGATAAATATGTGCACCCAGTATATAGTAATGCTTTCTAGCCCTTCAGCTTGTAGGGGAAACTTCTACTATAAGGATGTTCTTGATTAGTCCTTTTAGTTGGGGAGTATATGAGCTAAGTGAGTTTGCCTTTTAATAGTAAATATCCAGGTATAATGAAAGGTTTCATTTAAAAGGTATAATAAAAGGTAATCAGTTTTGGGTTTGTTTTTATGACACCAATTTATTATGATTGCCTTGCTATGCTATATTGCTTATCAAATCTTTGTTGAATGAAAATAGAGAAAAAATCACAGATTTCAAAAGGAAAAAATAACAGGGAACAAGTTAATTTCTGATATCTAGTGCCTGGGCTTCTTTTCATAATGACTTCAGGGTTAGAATATTAAATTTAATTTATTTGTAGGGAGATTCTAATGCAAATCCATTAAAAAACAGGGCTGTATCCCATAACGGTGCCAAAACCTGCTAATTTCAGTGTTGGTTAAATCAAAGCTATCAGGCACTTATTAACCTGTGCAGAGAATGCATCCTAAAATTGGACAAAGATACAATTCCTCTATGGGCTTATAAATATCACAAGACAGTAGTTGCGGTAATTATTATTTGGAGTAGACTTTGGATGCTTTGTCAACACAGATGCATTCCAGTGGTTAAACTTGTTAATGTAAATATAATTGTTTTCTGATCGATATGTTAATATAAAAACATTAAAGGTTTTTTTTGTTTTGTTTTGTTTTAACTGGTACAAAGGTGAGACACATCTGGAATTTATTTTTATCATCTCCAAATATTGGATTGGGAAATAAAAAGAATTAATATCCTGTATTTGATTTTAAACCTTACTCATAGTTATTGGTCAACTCTGAAACTTCATACTAAACATACACACATAAAATCAATTCTGTGAGATTCTATTTTTGCCCATTGGTAAAGATTTAAGAGCCTCGAGAGAGAGAGCAAGGCTTGCATTTTCATATACCAGTCAAGAGGCTAGAACTTAACAATCCTGTTTAAGATGATTTTGGCATTATGTGCCCTGCGCTTGTGTTCTACACCTTGGATATACAGAAGACTTGATATTTCTTTCTAAATCTGAATTCAACTTGCTTTCCGACTCTCGTTTCTGTAGTTGGTGGGAACCATTTGTAATTGTCACTTCAAGCTCCCTCATTTATTTCAGCTATTTCAGTTATTTTCTTAGGAGTAAACAGTTAATCATATTTAGTTTCTGCTCCACCCTTCCCATTACATTCTTTCTTTTTTACTTTTGTTTTGTTTCTACCTTTCCATTCCTATGTCTGGGCTGCTTCCAAGGGCAAGTAGAAGCTGCATGGAATATTTTGAACAGTTACAATGCAGGGGATATAATAAAAGAGGCTTATTTTTAAATCTCGGTTCTCCAGTTTATAATGTGTTTTTTGGGGGCACCTGGGTGGCTCAGTGGGTTAAAGCCTCTGCCTTCAGCTCAGGTCATGATCTTGAGGTCCTGGGATCCAGCCCCACATCGGGCTCTCTGCTCAGCCAGGGAGCCTGCTTCCCTCTCTCTCTCTCTGCCTGCTTGTGATCTCTGTCAAGTAAATTAAAAAAAAATTTTTTTTAAATAAAATAAAATGTGTTTTGTGGAAGAAGCTTCACCCCTACCCCACTTGAAAACTCCAGCTGTCCTGTTTTCTACTCAGTCTTGGGTAATAAAACTCCTTTGGTGGTGTGAAGTGGAAAACAGACCCAGTTCAGTGCTGGAAACACTCCACCCTGTCTTCCCCTTCTTACCTTTCCTTAGGCTTTGACTCCAGTTTCTCAGTAACCAACCCCCAGTATCTGATCCGAGATTGAAGCAGAGCGAGACAGCGGCGCAGCTGACTGAGTGTTGTTACCTGACTTATTCTAAAATGGCTGCGCCTGGCAAGTGCTTAGAGCTCAACTTTTTCCTTTTAAGAGGAACTTTCGATCTCAACAGATTTTATTGGTTGGGGGGACTTGAGCAAAGCCTTCCTCACTGGCTTGGTAAGTCATTGCCTCAGCAACTCTCCAGGTCAGAAAAGCACCTGTAGCTTCCACTTTCTTCGGTTCTGTCACCCCTCTCAGTGACCCACTTGGGAAGGCTTCAGGGTAAGCCTCATGCTGGCTCTTTCACAAATGGGACCCTTATACATACATATATTGCTTTCTTTGAGGGGTTGAGTGGGACCCATATCATTTGAATGGGGGATATTCATATTCTTTTTTGTTTGTTTTTGGTAACTTTATTTTATTTTACATATTCTTTTTACATATTCTTTTTTGTTTGTTTTTGGTAACTTTATTTTATTTATTTATTTATTTACTTATTTCAGTGTATGTCATGTATTCTTGACTCAACAAACTCTGGAAAACAGGTCAAACCCAGTGTAACAGCAACTCCCCTCTAGGATGCAGCCAGAGCAACTAAACTGCTTGTTCCTCTTCTTCTAGATTCTATACATGAAGTTGGTCTGTTTTGTGCACTGGAGTTCATGTCAAGTGGTGCTTTTTTGTTTTTTGTATTATCCAGCTAACGTCGAACTAGAAATTGGGGTTCAGAGATGGGGTCTTGGCCATTCCTCTACCTTGGGGGTAGAGAGAGTGCTAAAAACACACCAGCCCTCCCCAGAAACTCTACTCAGGGGCTCTCTCAAATCTCCAATAATCAATGCAGAAGAGTTTCTGTACCATTTGGCTTCCCTAACTGTTTGGAATGTTGCATCTATAGTTTATATTCCTCAGTTGAAAATGAGAGCAGAAAGATCTGTTTTAACACTCTCGGTAGCGTCCTATCATGACAAAACTGTGTTCTTTCCTCTGCTGTTTTTTTTTTTTTTTCAAGATTTTTTAAATTTATTTTTTAGTTAGAGAGAGAGCACAGGCAGACAGAGAGGCAGGCAGAGGCAGAGGGAGGAGCAGGCTCCCTGCTGAGCAAGGAGCCTAATGTGGGACTCGATCCCAGGACGCTGGGATCATGACCTGAGCCAAAGGCAGCTGCTTAACCAACTGAGCCACCCAGGCGTCCCTCCTCTGCTGTTTTGTAAGGTCCCGCAGACCCTGCCCTTTCGAGGAAGCTTATGCTCTGGTCTGTGCTCCCTGCCTTACATATTCCATCCTTTCCTTCCACTATACCCTGAACCACAGCCTCTGCTGCTTCCCTTCTTCTTGCCATGTTTGCAACTCCCTGCTAAGTTCTAGAAATTGCAAAAATCTATACACTAGCCATAGGAAAATTAGTAGGATGGGTTTGGCCACTCTAGTAAACCAGTATTCCTCTTTACATGTGCACGTAGCATTCTGAAATTTTCTTGGCAGAAAATCTATTATATTTATTTCTATTTGTTTCTATTCCACCTTTATTTCTATTTTATTACTTGACTTAATTAACATGAGAATTCAAAACCAGCCTCTTGAGATTAGATGTTCTCTGCTTAAAGACATTTCTATTTGTTGGAATTAAAAGCTAAATGTTTAATTCCTAGGACCTCAAATTTCAGCTCTTATTATAGTTGAAATGACAAAGGGAACTATGTAGCATAACTTGTCTAAAACTTTGATTTCAGTTCTTAAATAATAACATTCATGTACCAGAATGACCATCAGAACATTACATCAACTTTGCAAGTGCCTTCATATTTAAAAATTAAAAATCCCTAAATTTATTAAAATAATAGGAAAACAATTCTGTGATGTAGTAAGTGAGAGAGAAATAATAAGTACTAGTTATCTCTTTGTGAAAGAACTGTTTTATTTTTCTTAACTAGCCTTATTTTCCAATTTTGCTAATATAACTTTATGAAATAAGAAAATAACAAATAACTTAGAATCACAATCTTCCAATCAGTATCTTCCACACTACATAGGTAATTGAAAGCTTAGTAATACTTTAGAGGTGAGACATGGCAAAAAAATTTCTACCTTGTAATAAGGAGTTTAGTGTTGTATGGTAATTATTGTCATTGGTTAGCCATTAGTAAAGCGAATGGAGCATTCTTTAAAAAGAATGTGTTTTCACCTAAATGGGACAAAATCTCTGAAGAGTATACATTATTCATCTAAATGGGAAAAATGTAGAATTGATGATTCCTGCCAGCTTTAAAGAGTTGATTAAGAGAGATAATGTTTTATTACCACTAATTATACGAGTGAGCAGAATGATGTACAGGTCAATAGGAAAACTTCACTACTTTCATATTAAAAAGGCATTAACTCATGACACATGAAACATTTGATAATAAAGTGCTTTATGTAAATATTGAAAAAACCCTCATTTTTTAAGTTTTAATAAAAGCTTGGACAATGGAAGGGAGCTCATGTTTAAATTTCACCCCTTTGTAGGACTTCATTCCCCAGAATTAATGAAAAATGATTCATCAGATAAAGAAGTAAATTCCCCAGAGTTCCTTGGAAAAGTTATCATATGTTCCTTTGAAAAATAGAACTTGGCTATTCATTAGATTTGGCAAGTAAAATAATATTATTTGAACATAAAGCTGAGTCCTCTGGCTTCCCATTGGTGAATATTAATGTCTAATATTTCTATGCATAAAATCCCTGTGCAGAATGAAGCTTTGGAAGTTCACACACCCATACTGATTAAGACTAACCTGATTTTTAGAAAGAAAAACCTCAAACTGTTTAAATGCAGCATATTTCAGTGTATAAGTTGTTCGAATATTGGCTTCTTTCCGAAGCTGTTTAACTTATTATCTTCTGAACAAATTTCTGTAAAAGACAAAAGGGAAAATTTAAGGCAGTTTAATGAAAGTATAAAATGGCCAATTTTAAATACCTGGGAAATATGAAAATGTGGAAGAAAAAAAATTTAAATGAAAGAATTGATGAACCAATAGTGAAATGATTGCTGATAAGGAAACTTACAGATTTGTGAGAATTAGTTCTACTATGCCATGGTTTGTATATATCTACTTCTAGTCAAAGGAGAAAACTTAATTAAAAGAAAACACATTCATTAGAAAAGGAAGATCAAAGGGGTGAGGCAGAGCAAAGACAGATCCTTTTTCTCACCCCTTTTGTAGGCCGTAGTAAAGTTATTATTATTGATTCCGATGGGGAATTTGGAAGGAAAATAATAATGGTTATAAGCGGAGAATTTCTCTGGACCATTCAGTGCAATGATGAAAGCTACATTAAAAAATGGAAAACTAGGGTTGCCTGGGTGGCTCAGTTGGTTAAGCAGCTGCCTTCGGCTCAGGTCATGATCCCAGCGTCCTGGGATCGAGTCCCACATCAGGCTCCTTGCTCGGCAGGGAGCCTGCTTCTCCCTCTGCCTCTGCCTGCCTCTCTATCTGCCTGAGCTCGCTCTCTCTCTCTAACTAATAAATAAATAAAAAAAGATCTTAAAAAAAAAATTAAAAAAAACGGAAAACTAACTGCAGGTGATCAAGTACTTAGTACAACACAAAATAAAATGGTATATGCATCTTAAGTACAATTATATATGTGTGTGCGCTCTCTAGTGACCTTTATTGCTCAACAACACATACAGCAAACATAAAAAGGAGAAAAGGAAGAACAATGCTTGCCTATCTTGGAGACAAAGAGAAATCAACTGGTCTGCCCTTTTCTTCCAGGGCTTCTTTCTTTGTAAGCTCTTGGGCTGGCATGGAGCTAGGGGCTGGTTTATAGCATCTGATTTATATTTGGTTCCTACTGTTTCACAAGTGCATTATAACCAGAAATGGAGCCAGAATCTTATTAGTGGAGATGCTGTGCAGTGAAATGTCAACACGGGGCATTTATGTTTTACTTTCATTGCTTTAATAGATAGTACATTGTGTGACAACATGGTCTATTTGAATAATGTGACATTTGGGGGAAGTTTTAAAATTGATTTTATTCAATTGATATTAATGTTGGGTTAAGACCTGATATAATAAAGAAAATAGATGTGTCATTTTCTATCTGTCTTTCAGAGTGAAGGAGTTAGGGCCAGGCAGCCAGCAAAGTCAAAAAGGAGCCCTGTATGTAGCATCAGTGCCATTTTCAGAGCATACTTACCAAGCTCCCTTGAATAGAATGATTGGCAAGTACCAATCAACTATAGTTTAAGCAGTAGTAGCAAGTCATGGATTCAGATGAAAGCATGCTAATAGAAGGAATCGGAATCTAGTACCTTACAAATGATCATAAAATATACTGTTTTATTCAGTCATTTCCCACAGCATATAATTTCAAGTTTACAGAATGATGTAAATAGACTTCCTATAGAGCTTGAATGGAAAAATGCATTAAAAAATTGGGAATTATTTCCTATTATCACTTTCTCATTGTGTACTTCATTAGTAATTCCTACTGAATATACTAAACCCTGAATAAATCTATTCTTACCTCTGTATTCCTCTCTGTCCCACCCTTGCCATGCTATTCAACTATCAGTGTGGAACCAGAATTTTCTACCCTACCATATAGAGAGAATACCTTGGTTTCAATTTTTATGTCTGAGAGAATACTTATTTTCACTTACTATGGAGGAATTCCTGGTCTCTTTCTGTTATAGAGAAACATGAAAACCAGAGACAATATTAGAGAAATAAAATAATAAGAAAGTACTTCAAGTGTAAGTTATGTAAACAAGGTATCCCTTGGATATAGTTTAAAATATTTACATGCTGAAGTAGTGATACAGGCTATTTGCAGCATAGAGAACATGGTCTTTAAGGTACACCAACATACTAAATACCCATAGGGTAGTCTTGGTTCCCATTTGGCTGCAAAGCTCTACTCAAAATCACTGGACATATGTTTTCTTTCCTTCCTCCTCTCTATGACAATATTTCTTTGTATCTTTCTTCTACTTTTTTTTTTTTTTTGAGAAAAATGGTTTTGCTTTCCACAGCTTATTCCCTTCTTTATAATCATTTGTTTCATGTCTTCCATGAAGTATAACATTTAAGGGTTGGAGAGTAAGGAATTGATCTTTGGAGTTGGATAATACTTCATGTCCTAGCTGTGCATTTTGGGAGATATTAGGTATGTTCTGGAATTTCTTTGCTGGCTTGACGAAGGGAGTGACCATGTTGGCTAGAAATTGCAAGTATCCCAAAGGCTGAGGTCCTTCAGGTTCCCTATTGTTTCCTTTGTTTTCTCTCACAGATAAAGATAATTCAGTTTTGTGATCACTTGTTGTTTCTCCCTGTAATCTCTTCTAGTTCGTTTTTGGGGGAGAATACCTTCCTACTAATTTTATTGTAAATGTTTTCATGGTTGTTTGTGTTTGAAATTGAGGTGCTGCATACTCACTCTGTACTCAAACATACAAGACCATATAATCATTTCAATAAATTCTAAAAGATAGAACATATTATATGAACAGAGTGTTCAAACCAGTGAGAAAGTGAGAAAAGGCACAAATTACTAATATCATGAACAGGAAAGGAGACATGATTACATAAAAGTGATAAGTTGCTCATTAGAGAATATATAATCCGATTTTTTGGACAATAAACTTAAAAATTTTGATGAAATGAACAAACTCCTGGAAAAACTCAAGAGAGCAAACTTAGAATACTAATATAAATAGTTCATATTCTGTTGTTAAAATTGAATCTTTAATTAAAAACAACTTTCCACAAAGGACACTTGAGGCTCAGTGGCTTCAATCAAGAATTCTTTTTTTTTTTAATGACTTGTTATGGCTTTTTTTTTTATTGCTGAGTATTCATTCCGTTATTTATTTATTTAATTTTAGTTCTTTTATATGTTATGTTAGTCACTGTAGAGTTAGTATGTATATACGTATGTATGTTAGTCACATATGTTAGTATGTATGTTAGTCACGTACATCATTAGTTTCTGTTGTACTGTTCCATAATTCATTGTTTGAGTATCGAGAATTCTTGCAAATACGTAAAGAACAACAAACACCAACCTAAGACAAGTTCTTCAAGGCGATGGAACAAAAAAAAAGAAAGAAAGAAAAGAAAACTTCCAAATTCTTTAAAAAAAGAAAGCCAGCATAAACTTAAACTTGACACAAATAGTTAACATCTTCTATAATGGCTAAAATCCTGAAAGTATCCTACTGAAATCTGCAACAAACCAAAATACCCTTCTATGCTGTGCTGGATATTTGTGTTGGTGACCCAGTGTTTCAAAATTCATTCATTTTTTTGAATATGCATTATACTTCAATTTTAAAAGCTAAAAATAAAACTCATATCACTTTTTGTAATCTGTGTTGTAGCAAAATCCCTTAAGACTCAATTAGAAGCAAATTACATAGACGCAAGAGAAGGTCAAATGCTTTGGCTCTTTTTACGTTATATTTTGGGCATGGCATTTAAGCTTTTTTAACTCTTACAGGTAACTTGTGTTCTATAGATTAATAAAGGGTTTCTTCCCCCAAAGGCCTTGGGGACTACCAAGTACCAGATATATTTGGGAATGCATCTTTTTCCAGTCTTTCTCATAGAAAGCAAAATGCTTTGAGCATCACTCTATGAGCATTAAAAACGCGTGAGAATATGGTCATAAAATTATTTTTCTCTAAAAGCTATACTTCTGGCTCATGAGAATATATCTGCTGTTGATAATAATGGCACAAACGTACTGACTTTGTCATTCATTGCATCTCAGGCCAGTGAAGAGGTCTTAGATTCCTCTGCCAATACAATTTGCATGATCGTATGGCTAACCTAATTTCTCTTAAACTATAAGGTTTTGGTGGGAGTGGGGTGGAGAACAAGGAATATTTTGATTAAATTGATGTTGCCTCAGTTCAACCTCATGAGATAATTCCATCTCTAGATAATCTATGGGAAGAACTTACTCAGTTTACTCTTTATGATGGATGTTTGAATGGTAATTGAATTTCTATTTCCAGCATATGATTTTTCTTGTCTCTTTGGCCATGAACCAACCTATATTTCTTCTAATTCCTCAGAAAATATAAAAAATTCAATGCCTTTTATACTTATTATCATTCTTTTGATCCAGAGCCAACATTTTCACTTAACCCAGATACATGTTTTTCAGCAGTTACTGAATATTTATTTTCTGTTTACTTCTTTGATATTATTTCTTAATTTCAAAACCTTCATATATATTCTGATAATATGCTTACGTACACAAACAAATGGGGACCAGAAACACCTGATTCCAGAGAAATTATTGGGATGATTATTTTTTTTTTTTAAGATTTTATTTATTTATTTGTCAGAGAGCACAGGAGCGAGCACAGGCAGACAGAGAGGCAGGCAGAGGCAGAGGGAGAAGCAGGCTCCCTGCCGAGCAAGGAGCCCGATGTGGGACTCGATCCCAGGACGCTGGGATCATGACCTGAGCTGAAGGCAGCTGCTTAACCAACTGAGCCACCCAGGCGTCCCAAGGAGATGGGATGATTATTTTGAAGCAATTATACTTTAATAGGGGATTTGTTTCTCTTATTTAGGGCTATATTTTAATAGATCATTGAATATTTTGCTAGCAAATATTAACATTACACTTCCCTCTACAAGAACATTCTTGTTTTCACATCTCCAACCAATCTAGATATTAGCACTATTTAAAAGCAGTATTAAAAGTCACACTTTACCAAAAGTACCAGTAAGACAAAAGAAAACTCTTTATGTTGAAATATATTTTATAAATACGTTATAAATGGTTATGATAAATCAGACAACTAAAATTATAAGAAACAATGTACTTGTACAGTTATTCTAAACATAACTTAAAATTGATACTGCTTATTTGCAAATTAAAGATTCTTTCAGTATCTTGTATTATAGAAACTTACGTATTTCCTTTTTTACTTACAAAATGATGGTATTTTGTTAATCTTCTTTACCAAAAAAAACAATTGTTCACATATGAATTTCTTACATTGATTTACATATCCTTTCATGATTACTCTACTCTCGATTACTGTAGTTTTATAATAATTCTGAAATCAGAAAGTATGAGTCGACCAACTCTTCCCTCCCACTAAAACTTGTGGTGTGATTAGGTCCTTTGCATTTTCATGTAAATCTTAAAATAATTTCAATTTAAACAAACAAACAAACAAATATACAAACAAACTTGTAGGGATGTGGGTTACCTTAACTCCACAGGTCAATTTTGGGAGAATAGAAATCTTAACATTGAATCTTATATTCCATGAACTTGGTATCTCTTTTATTAAATATTATTTTATTATCATTTAATATTGTCTCTTTTTTGCTTCTTTTGAATTTTTCAGTTTTTTGTAGTTTTCAGTTTATTGGCATACCTCAGAGATAGTGCCATTTTGATTCCAGACCACTGTAATAAAGCAAATACTACAATAAAGCAAGTCAAATTAACTTACTTCTTAGTGCATACAAAAGTTATATTTATACTATGCTGTTATCTACTGAATGTGCAATAACATTATATCTAAAAAAAAATATACATACCTTAATTACCTTATTGCTGAAAAATGCTAACTAACTTTCAGCAAGTCCTAATCCTTTTGCTGGTGAAGAGTCATGCTTCAGTATTGGTGGCTGCTGACTCATGTGGGCGGTGGTTGCTGAAGGTTGGGGTGAGTGTGGCAATTTCTTAAAATACAACAATGAAGTTTGCTATATTGACTGGTTCTCTCTTTAATGAATGATTTCTCTGCAGCATGAGATGCTGTTAGATAGTATTTTATCCAAATCAATTTTCTTTAGAAATTGGAGTCAATCCCCTCAAACCCTGCTGTTATTTATCAACTAAGTTTATGCCTTTGTTATCATTTCAGCAATCATCACAGCATCATCACCAGGAGTGGATTATATCTCAAGAAACTACTTTCTTTGCTCATCTGTAAGCAACTCTTCATCCATTAGTATTAGAAGGAGATTCCAGCAACTGACTCCACTCTTCAGGTTCCACTTTTAATTCTAGCTCTCTTGTTATTTCTATCACATCTGCAGTGACTTCCTCCAGTGAAGTCTCAAGTCATCCCTCTAAGTCATCCATAGGGCTAGAATCAACTTCTTCCAAACTCCTATGAACGTTGATATTTTAACCCCTTCCAGTGAATCACAGATGTTCTTATGGCATCTAGAATGATAAATTCTTTCCAGAAGATTCTCAATTGACATTCATCAAAGGGATCACTATCTATGGCAGCTCTAGCCTTATGAAAGGTATTTAAATGACTCTTGAAAGGCAAAGTAACTTTTATCCATGAGCTACAGAATATAGGTTGTGGTAGAAGGCATGAAAACAATATTAATCTCATTGTACATCTGAGTCCTTGAGTAACCAGGTGTGTTATCAGTGAGCTCTAATATTTGAAAAGCAACATTTTTCTCAGTATTTGATCTCTACAATGGGCTTAGAAGTTTCAGTAAACCATGTTATGAACTGATATGCTGTCATCTAGACTTTGTTGTTCCATGTATAGAGCACAAGCAGAGCAGATAAAGCCCAATTCATAAGGGCCCTCAAATTTTCAAACTGGTCATTGAACACTGGCTTCAACATAGTCACCAGCTACATTGGCTCCTAACGAGAGACTCAGCCTGTCCTTTGAAGCTTTGAAGCCAGACATTGACTTTTCCTCTCCAGCTATGGTATTTTCTTCTAGTAGAAGGCTGTTTTGTCTACACTGAAAATCTGTTTTTTAGTGTAACCACTTTCATTAATTATCTTAGATCTTCTGGATCACTTATTACAGCTTCTACATCAGCACTTCTTGCTTTCACTTTGTACTTTGACATTGTGGAGATGGCTTCTTTACTTGACCGTAACCTCATGGACCAGTCTCTACTAGTTTCAGACTTTTCTCCAGCAGCTTTTTCACCTCTGTCTTCATAGAATTGAAAAGTGTCAGGGCCCTAATCTGTATTAGGCTTTGGCTTAAGGGACTCTTGTGGCTGGTTTCATCTTCCATTAAAAGTTTCTCCTTATCAGCAATAAGGCTGTTTCTTTCTTATACCTTGCATGTTCCACTGGAATAGCACTTACAATTTCCTTCCAAAACTTTTCCTTTGCAATGACAAGTCGGCTAGCTTTGGTGCAAGATTTCGCTTTGGGCCTGCCTCAGCTTTTGACATGGTTTGTTCACTAAGCTTAATCAGTTTTTTTAATTTTTTAAATTTTTTTTTAAATTTTTTATTTGACAGAGATCACAAGCAGGCAGAGAGACAGGCAGAGAGAGAGGGGAGGAAGCAGTCTCCCCGCTGAGCAGAGAGCCTGATGCGGGGCTCGATCCCAGGACCCTGGGACCACGACCTGAGCCAAAGGCAGAGGCTTTAACCCACTGAGCCACCAAGGTGCCCCTAAGCTTAATCATTTTTACCTTTTGGTTTTAAAGTAAGAGATGTGCAGCTCTTCATTCGAACACTTAAAGTCATTGTAGGGTAATAACCTACAATATAATTGTAACCTACAAGGTAATTGTCTTAATGTCAGTATTGCTGTGTCTCCAGGAACAAGGAGGTCTGAAGAGAAAAGTGGGAGAACAGTTGGTCAGCGGAGTAGTCAGAATACACACAGTAGTTATGAATTTTGCTACCTTATATGGTCATGGTTTGTGGTGCCCCCAAACAACTGCAAGAGTAACATGAAAGATTAGTGACAGATCACCATAACAAATACATTAACAATGAAAAGCTTGAAATATTGCAAGAATTAGAAAACTGTGGCACAAACACGAGAGGTGTGTAAATGCCGTTTGGAAAAGTGGTGCTGATAGACACCGGGAGGCAGAGTTGCCAGGAACCTTCAACCTTTTGAAAAAAATACAATATCTGCCAAGTGCAATAAAGCCAAATGCAATAAAAGAAAGCATTCCTGTATTGCACTTTCAGGCCTTTTGTTCACAATTTTGTCATTTAAAATGGCCCCAAGTGTGATGCTTAGGTGCTGTCTTGTGTCCTTAGGTACAGGAAGACTCAAGTATGCCTCATGGAGGAAAATGCATGTATTAGATAAGTTTTTTTGAACTTGAGTGGCAGTGCTGTTGGTTAGGAGCTCCACGTTAATGAATCAACAATAGATAGCAAATACTGTGTTTGGAATCCAAAGCACATATAAAACAAGGCTATACATTGAGTATTTGATGAAAATGTTTTGATCAGAAGCTTGTAGGAACCTTATTTTGTATTTTCCTTAGGAGCAGTGGTTCAGTGTTGGCTGTAAATTTATACAGCATAAGTATCATGAGTAAGAAGAATCAACTGTATACTAATACATCTGAAGAATATTTTTCCTTATGTTCATTCAAGTGTTGAATGAACAGTTAGGAAGAACTTACCAAGTGCCAGCAATTATTCCAATGGCCAAGGATCCAGCAGAGAAAGAAGGGATCCCACTGGCTGCATCATCTTCATTCTTTCAGATAATGTCTAACAAAAATTAATATAATAGAATAATAGAGTAAAATATATTATTAATATAAATTAATAAAATAGAATAATAGAAGAACTCATGTCCTCCTATAATAATAACATGAAAAAAATCACTTAAAATAGACAAGGCAACTAAAAAACTCCCTTTAGGATCTGTGGGTGAAGATCTACACCACGATGACGTCACATTCAAGGTAGTGCTTAAAGAATTGGGTTGCTAATACTTCAGTACAATAGAAATTGCTCTGTATACCCAAGTACCTCTATTTTAAGAACACATGCATAATTGAGATAATAAAACTTATCTACGATTTTGTGAACTATTTTTTATGGCTGAGATAAAATATTTTTTGTCAAATGGCTTCATGGGAACATAGTGCCCTGGTGGTTAAAAACAAACTCATAAATTCTGTGTTCAGCCATAATTTACTCTGAATATGACCATATAGCCATTAAATATTAACTTTAGTTCCATTTCAAAATTAAAGATGTAATTTTCTGTTGTTCCTGAGAAAGAAACTGAATAATGGCTATGTTTTCTTTGGCTCAGCTGGAACTATACACTTGACTCTTTGTCAACTTTTAGAAATATATAAGAAAACAACACCCCCGTGAAACAATTAATTTTCTTAAAAGCAGTTAATTCAACAAAATCTTTTTGTTGTTGGTATCTGTATAATAAATGATTACCCTCATTATGAAGTGTAGTAATAATGAATTACAGTGTACTGCAATTTACTGCACTCTTGCATTCAACTGACCTGCTCCCTAAAAGCTAGGCAATCTTTCTGTTCCATTGAGTCGCATGTTCGCTTTCACTGGGATGGTTGACACATGACTCAAACCTGTCCTGTCAATATATTTACAGATTTTGCATGCTTAGTGAAAATAGGGAAATTTTGCCTGCTATTTCGAGTGATGATAGGTTAAAGCCCTGATTTACATCAGAGTTAGAATTAATAACATTGCCCTTAGGACCAAGTTCAAAATTTTAACAAGACTTTTGAGGATTTTATACCTAAAATTCTTATATATTTATAAGATTATTTATAATCTTATATATAATTTATAAGATTATTTATATTTATAATATAAATTACATTTATATTATATTTTCATACCTAAAATTCTTCAATATATATATTTTAATTTTATTTATTTATTTGTTAGAGAGAGAGAGAGCACAGGCAGACAGAGTGGTAGGCAGAGGCAGAGGAGGAAGCAGGCTCCCTGCGGAGCAAGGAGCCCGATGTGGGACTCGATCCCAGGATGCTGGGATCATGACCTGAGCCGAAGGCAGATGCTTAACCAACTGAGCCACCCAGGAGTCCCAATATATATATTTTAAGTGATGGAGGGAAAAAAAGCTTGTAAGATGTGAATATTGGCTGTCATGTTGCATGATTTAGAACCAGAATTGGGAAGTGGATGGAAAAAGGAGACAGTACACTCAGTGCAAGTTTTCCTCGGTTCACTTCTCCTGGGTCTGGTATCCCAGCTCAACTGCTCCCTTTATCTTAATATATACAGTTGCCTTGTGACTTCTTTTGAAGCTAAAGAAGCAAAGTATTAGATTCTCTTGTTCTATTTATTTATTCATAATAGAGTAAAATTGCATGCATGTTCACATTTTGCTATTAGTAATAAGCTCTGAATAAAGAATTTTATTCTCTGAATAAAAAAATGTATCTAAAATTTCAAGTTACTGAAAACCCAGAAGTGTAGGGTAAGAGTTGAGGAGAATTGTGCAGTAAAGAACATGTAGGGTCTTATATATATTGATTATTTTAAAATGCATTAAAATGTTCTACAGTTTGAAAAGTTAATAGTATAGAAATATATAAGAATTTAAACATTAATTATGAGAGGAAAGGAAGGCAATTTTAGTGTAAACTTGATCGGTATAGTGAGGAAAAGCAAAATAATTGGAAAGCCAACAAAAGGAGAGTAATAGATTATAAATAAGAACATATGAAGATGTACTAACAAAACCAAATATATTAATTATATAAATCCATTGATTGGATTTAACTAATTCATTAAAATATAAAGAATCTTTTTTTTTGTATTTTTTTTTAATTTAAGCTTTATTTAAACATATAATGTAACCCCACCATCCTCTCCCAACCCCTCTTCCCCCCACCCCCCTCAGTTTGTTTTATGACATTAAGAGTCTCTTTTGGTTTGTCTCCCTCCTGATCCCATCTTGTTTCATTTTTACTTTTCCTACCACCTTAACTCCCACCCCCGTTGCATCTCCACTTCCTCATATCAGTGAGATCATGTGATAGTTGTCTTTCTCCAGTTGACTTATTTCGCTAAGCATAATACGCTCTAGTTCCATCCATGTTGTCGCAAATGGTAAGATTTCATTTATTTTGATGGCTGCATAGTATTCCATTGTATATATATACCACCTCTTCTTTATCCATTCATCTGTTGATGGACATCTAGGTTCTTTCCATAACTTGGCTATTGTGGACATTGCTGCTATACACATTCAGGTACACGTGCCCCTTCGGATCGCTACGTTTGTATCTTTAGGGTAAATACCCAGTAGTGCAATTGCTGGGTCATAAGGTAGCTCTATTTTCAATTTTTTGAGGAACCTCCATGCTGTTTTCCAGAATGGTTGCACCAGCTTGCATTCCCACCAACAGTGTAGGAGGGTTCCCCTTTCTCCACATCCTCGCCAGTATCTGTCATTTCCTGACTTGTTCATTTTAGCCATTCTGACTGGTGTGAGGTGGTATCTCATTGTGGTTTTGATTTGTATTTCCCTGATGCCGAGTGATGTGGAACACTTTTTCATGTGTCTGTTGGCCATCTGGATGTCTTCTTTGCAGAAATGTCTGTTCATGTCCTCTGCCCATTTCTTGATTGGATTATTTGTTCTTTGGGTGTTGAGTTTGCTAAGCTCTTTGTAGATTTTGGATACTAGCCCTTTCTCTGATATGTCATTTGCAAATATCTTTTCCCACTCTGTCAGTTGTCTTTTGGTTTTGTTGACTGTTTCCTTTGCTGTGCAAAAGCTTTTGATCTTGATGAAGTCCCAATAGTTCATTTTTTCCCTTGCTTCCCTTGCCTTTGGCGTTGTTCCTAGGAAGAAGTTGCTGCGGCTGAGGTCGAAGAGGTTGCTGCCTGTGTTCTCCTCAAGGATTTTGATGGATTCCTTTCTCACGTTGAGGTCCTTCATCCATTTTGAGTCTATTTTCGTGTGTGGTGTAAGGAAATGGTCCAATTTCATTTTTCTGCATGTGGCTGTCCAATTTTCCCAACACCATTTGTTGAAGAGGCTGTCTTTTTTCCATTGGATGTTCTTTCCTGCTTTGTCGAAGATTAGTTGACCATAGAGTTGAGGGTCTATTTCTGGGCTCTCTATTCTGTTCCATTGATCTAGGTGTCTGTTTTTGTGCCAGTACCATACTGTCTTAATGATGACAGCTTTGTAGTAGAGCTTGAAGTCGGGAATTGTGATGCCACCAACTTTGGTTTTCTTTTTCAATATTCCTTTGGCTATTCGAGGTCTTTTCTGGTTCCATATAAATTTTAGGATTATTTGTTCCATTTCTTTGAAAAAATTGGATGGAATTTTGATAGGCATTGCATTAAATGTGTAGATAGCTTTAGGTAGCATAGACATTTTCACAATATTTATTCTTCCAATCCATGAGCATGGAATATTTTTCCATTTCTTTGTGTCTTCCTCAATTTCTTTCATGAGTACTTTATAGTTCTCTGAGTATAGATTCTTTGCCTCTTTGGTTAGGTTTATTCCTAGGTATTTTATGGTTTTGGGTGTAATTGTGAATGGGATTGATTCCTTAATTTCTCTTTCTTCTGTCTTGTTGTTGGTGTAAAGAAATGCAACTGATTTCTGTGCATTGATTTTATATCCTGACACTTTACTGAATTCCTGTATAAGCTCTAGCAGTTTTGGAGTGGAGCCTTTTGGGTTTTCCACATATAGTATCATATCATCTGCAAAGAGCGACAGTTTGACTTCTTTGCCGATTTGGATGCCTTTAATTTCTTTTTGTTGTCTGATTGCTGAAGCTAGGACTTCTAGCACTATGTTGAATAGCAGTGGTGATAGCGGACATCCCTGCCCTGTTCCTGACCTTAACGGAAAAGCTCTCAGTTTTTCTCCATTGAGAATGATACTTGCCGTGGGTTTTTCATAGATGGCTTTGATAATATTGAGATATGTGCCTTCTATCCCTACACTTTGAAGAGTTTTGATTAGGAAGGGATGTTGCACTTTGTCAAATGCTTTTTCAGCATCTATTGAGAGTATCATATGGTTCTTGTTCTTTCTTTTGTTAATGTACTGTATCACATTGATTGATTTGCGGATGTTGAACCAACCCTGCTGCCCTGGAATAAATCCCACTTGGTCGTGGTGAATAATCCTTTTAATGTACTGTTGGATCCTATTGGCTAGTATTTTGGTGAGAATTTTCGCATCTGTGTTCATCAAGGATATTGGTCTGTAATTCTCTTTTTTGATGGGATCCTTGTCTGGTTTGGGGATCAAGGTGATGCTGGCCTCATAAAATGAGTTTGGAAGTTTTCCTTCCATTTCTATTTTTTGGAACAGTTTCAGGAGAATAGGAATTAATTCTTCTTTAAATGTTTGGTAGAATTCCCCTGGGAAGCCATCTGGCCCTGGGCTTTTGTTTGTTTGGAGATTTTGGATGACTGTTTCAATCTCCTTACCGGTTATGGGCCTATTCAGGTTTTCTATTTCTTCCTGGTTCGGTTTTGGCAGTTTATATGTCTCTAGGAAAGCATCCATTTCTTCCAGATTGTCGAATTTGTTGGCATAGAGTTGTTCATAATATGTTCTTATGATTGTTTGTATTTCTTTGGTGTTGGTTGTGATCTCTCCTCTTTCATTCATGATTTTATTTATTTGGGTCCTTTCTCTTTTCTTTTGGATAAGTCTGGCCAGGGGTTTATCAATCTTATTAATTCTTTCAAAGAACCAGCTCCTAGTTTCATTGATTTGTTCTATTGTTTTTTGGGTTTCTATTTCATTGATTTCTGCTTTGATCTTTATTATTTCTCTTCTCCTGCTGGGTTTAGGCTTTCTTTGTTGTTCTCTCTCGAGTTCCTTAAGGTGTAGGGTTAGGTTGTGTATTTGAGACCTTTCCTGTTTCTTGAGATAGGCTTGTATCGCTATATATTTTCCTCTCAGGACTGCCTTTGTTGTGTCCCACAGATTTTGGATCGTTGTGTTTTCATTATCATTTGTTTCCATGGTTTTTTTCAATTCTTCTTTAATTTCCTGGTTGACCCATTCATTTTTTAGAAGGATGCTGTTGAGTTTCCATGTATTTGTGCTCTTTCCAAATTTCTTCTTGTGATTGAGTTCTAGCTTCAGAGCATTGTGGTCTGAAAATATGCAGGGAATGATCCCAATCTTTTGATACTGGTTGAGACCTGATTTATGACCCAGGATGTGATCTATTCTGGAGAATGTTCCATGGGCACTAGAGAAGAATGTGTATTCTGTTGCTTTGGGATGGAATGTTCTGAATATATCTGTGATGTCCATCTGGTCCAGTGTGTCATTTAAGACCTTTATTTCCTTGTTGATCTTTTGCTTGGATGATCTGTCCATTTCAGTGAGGGGTTTGTTAAAGTCTCCTACTGTTATTGTATTCTTGTCAATGTGTTTCTTTGATTTTGTTATTAATTGGTTTATATAGTTGGCTGCTCTCATCTTAGGGGCATAGATATATAAAATTGTTAGATCTTCTTGTTGTACAGACCCTTTGAGTATGATGAAGTGTCCTTCCTCATCTCTTATTATAGTCTTTGGCTTAAAATCTAATTGATCTGATATAAGGATTGCCACCCCAGCTTTCTTCTGATGTCCATTAGCATGGTAAATTGTTTTCCACCGCCTCACTTTCAATCTGGAGGTGTCTTCAGGTCTAAGATGAGTTTCTTGTAGGCAGCATATGGATGGGTTTTGTTTTTTTATCCATTCTGAAACCCTTTGTCTTTTGATTGGGGCATTTAGCCCATTTACATCCAGGGTAACTATTGAGAGATATGAATTTAGTGCCATTGTATTGCCTGTATGGTGATTGTTACTGTATAATGTCTCTGTTCCTTTCTGGTAATACTTTTAGGGTCTCTCTTTGCTTAGAGGACCCCTTTCAATATTTCCTGTAGAGCTGGTTTGGTGTTTACAAACTCTTTCAGTTTTTGTTTGTCCTGGAAGCTTTTAATCTCTCCTTCTATTTTCAATGATAACCTAGCTGGATAAAGTATTCTTGGCTGCATGTTTTTCTCGTTTAGTGCTCTGAATATATCATGCCAGTCCTTTCTGGCCTGCCAGGTCTCTGTGGATAAGTCTTCTGCCAATCTAATATTTTTACCATTGTACGTTACAGACTTCTTGTCCCGTGCTGCTTTCAGGATTTTCTCTTTGTCGCTAAGACTTGTAAATTTTACTATTAGATGGCGGGGTGTGGGTCGATTCCTATTGATTTTGAGGGGTGTTCTCTGCACCTCCTGGATTTTGATGCTTGTTCCCCTTGCTATATTAGGGAAATTCTCTACAATAATCCTCTCCAGTATACCTTCTGCTCCTATTTCTCTTTCTTCTTTTTCTGGAATCCCAATTATTCTAATGTTGTTTCGTCTTATGGCATCACTTATCTCTCGAATTCTCCCCTCGTGGTCCAGTAGTTGTTTGTCTCTCTTTTGGTCAGCTTCTTTATTCTGTGTCATTTGGTCTTCTATATCACTAATTCTGTCTTCTGCCTCATTTATCCTAGCAGTAAGAGCCTCCATTTTTGATTGCACCTCATTAATAGCTTTTTTTATTTCAACTTGATTAGACTTTAGTTCTTTTATTTCTCCAGAAAGGGCTTTTATTTCTCCTGACAGGGTTTCTCTAATATCTTCCATGCCTTTTTCGAGCCCGGCTAGAACCTTGAGAATCGTCATCCTGAATTCCAGATCTGACATATTACCAATGTCTGTATTGATTAGGTCCCTAGCCTTCGGTCCTGTCTCCTGCTCTTTTTTTTGTGGTGAGTTTTTCCGCCTTGTCATTTTGTCCAGTTAAGAATCCGCTGTTCTCCTTGTTAAGTGAACTTGGTCTTGGCTGGATTTCTTTGATCTTCTGGGGGAGGGGCCTGTTGTAGTGATTCTCAGGTGTCTTTGCCCCAGGCGGAGTTGCACAGCCCTTACCAGGGGCCGGGCTAAGTCATCCTCTCAGGTTCGCTTTTGGGAGCTTTTGTTCCCTGAACGCTTTCTGTAGAGTTCCGGAGGACGGGAATGACAATGGCGGCCTCCCAATCTCTGGTTCAGAGGGGCCGAGAGCTAGGTGCCCCAGTCTTCAGTGTGCCTTCACAGAAAAGTGTTTAATCCCTCCGGTCTTCCCAGCCCACGTTTGCGCCGGAGACCGCGCACGCCCGGAGACCGCGCTCGGAGAAAATCGTGCGTCATCAGTCCCGTCTCACTGGCTTCTGGGAGCGCTCCGAGCTCACCCAGCCTGTGACCAAGCGTCTCTGTCTCTGGCAGAGTCCCACCTGGAGTCTCCGGACCCCGTAGATCCCTGAGCTCTCCCGGGTCGGAGTCTCCCCGGATCTTGTGGGGACCCCTCGCACAGAGCACCGGCCAGTGCCACAGAGCACCGGTCCGTGTCACAGACCACTAGGAAACCTCGGCTCTGTCTCCGCAGCCAGCTTCCCCGCTCTAATACCTGTGAGCTCTGTGACACTCAGACACCCCCGATCCTTCTGTGACCCCGTGGGACCTGGGTCCACGTTGTGAGGTCTTCACCCCAGTTTAGCCTCTGGAGCGATGTCCCTCCGTGGATCCGACTTTTAAAAGTTCTGATTTTGTGCTCCACCGCTTGCCGGGAGCCGGCCCCTCCCCCTGGGGTCTATCTTCCCGTCGCGTTGGATTCACTTCTCCGCTGGTCCTACCTTTCAGAAAGTGGTCGAATTTCTGTTTCTAGAATTGTTGTTTTTCTTCTCTTCGATCTCCTGTTGGATTTGTAGGTGTTCGGAATGGTTTGATAGGCTATCTAGCTGATCTCCTGCTGGCTGATGTCATCTCAGCCGGCTACTTCTCCACCATCTTGACTCCTCCCTCTAAAATATAAAGAATCTTAAAATGAGCTAAAGAATAATATTAGATCTAGTGTTCATAGATCATTGAAACATGAAAGGCAAAAAGAAGTTGAAAACAGAGCTAACAGTGAAATGTTGGAGAAAGTGAAGAGCTGGGAATTACCACTTTTAAGCTAATATTAAATGGGGAAAATGTTGTTTTGTAACAGCAATGGATGTACTATTTAAAAATAGAGCAAGCGGGAAGGTCTAATAAACCAAAAAATGTAAAACCAAAATAAATAGCAAACAAAATTAGAAATAAAAGGAAACTGTAAACCAGAATCACAGTGAAAATGTACATTGGCCAGACTTTGAGAGAACAAATAATTACCTAAATGATTATAGTAAAAGAGCCAGTGTATGCCAATAATGTGATTTATAAAGACGTTAGAAAATACCATTATAATACTTGGTAAATGTTGGGATAATTTGTACTTTTAGAAGACAAGATCTAAAAAGAAGATAATTAAAGTATAAAGATAAAAATAGAGAGGTAGTATAGACTAAATACTAGATTATATAAAGATAAAAACAGCAAAATATTTCATAAAGTTAAAAAAAATCCCATTGGAAGAAAATATCAGAAGCATGTAAATGATTAATACATGCATCAATAGCTTCTATTAAACAAGTGGAGAAAAAAGGGGAAATATCCACACATAAATAGGTTCTAGTTTTATTTAGTGGCTTCTAAGGATTATATTAAAAAACCTTATACAAAAAAAAAACTATACAGTCCACTTAGAATTAATATTTTACCATTTCAAGTAAAAGGTAATGATCTTACTATGGTATATCGTTCATTACCAGTACTGCCTCTATGATGTAGTTGCCAAAGGATTACATCTAACTGCACTGAAAATCCCATCCGTGTTATACATGTTCTTTCACATGTGATGCATCATCCAATAAATTTATAAGACAAAACTGTCTTTTATTTATCAAGATGTTTTCTTCCTTCATTCCTGACATTCTATGTATTCTTCTGTTACCTTTCCCTTCCACTGAAGAACTTGCCTTAGCATTTATTTTAAAGCAGATCTGGTATTGACAAATTCCTTAGTTTTATTCCTGCTGAAATTCTTTATTTTGCCTTCCTCTCTGAGGACTATTTCCCCTAGATTGAGGATTCCAGATTGGTAGGTCATTTTTCCCAGCACTTCAAAAATATTGTTCCACTATTTTTTGCCATTCTTGGTTTCTCACAAGAAACCTATAGGCATTGGACTTCTCATTTTCTCTTACATATGTTAGTTGATTTTATTCTGCCTTCCTTAAAAATGTGTTTTTTGGCTTTCAGCAGTCTGATACTAATGTGCCTGGGGATGATTATATTTCTCCTGATTGTGGTTTACTTAGTTTCATAGAACTTTTAATTTATGTCTTTCACCAAAATTGGGAAGATTTCAGCATTATTTCTTAAAATTTTTTGTTGTTGTTGTTCTGATTTTTTTCCTCTCCTACTGGGTCTTTTATGCACAGATATTAGACCTTTTGATATTTTTCCCTGAGACTCTGTTGATCCCCCTACATAATTTTTCCCCTTAGGTTGCTTTTGCCCAATCTTAAAGTACATTGTTTCCTTTGACCTCTCAATTTCACTTTTGAGACACCCCAGTAAAACTTTTGTCGATTTTTGTTTTGCTTTGTTTTGTTTTCATAAGTTTTTATTTCTTTGAGACGTCTATCTTTCCATTTCAAGAGTAGGGACCTTTTCTTCACAGGTCATTTTTATAATAGCTATTTAAAAAAGTCTTTAACACTGTGTCATCTCCAGGTTTGTTCCTGTTGATCGTCCTTCCCCTGATGATTGTCTGCTTCCTTGTTTCTTTGTATTTCTAATAATTTAGATCCTTCCCTGGACCTGTCCTTGTCTGGTCTATGCATAGGCCACCATAGTCCAGTCTTTAGCCTCAGCCTCTACTTGTTCTGGAAGTATTTGCTCTCTGATTTCAGTTGATTTCATCCTTTGAATTAAGAGTGAATCGAGACTTCATACAGAGATGCGAAGGGCGCCTTCTGGTTCCTCCTCTCCACAATCTTATCCTCAGTCTCTGGTCCCCCAGTATTTTTATTCCTCATGTTCAGTTTTAAAGTGGGGCATTAGCCTCCCCATAGTACTGCATGGTATCCACAGATTGGCCCAACGGGTGGCAACATGGTGGCAGGAATGAGCCACCATAGCCATTCCCACCATTGCTGGGGCTGCATCCGGGAGGTGGTGTCAGTGTTGTGTCTCAGCTGTAGCGTAGGGGGAGTTAAAATGGGACTCAACCCTGTTAGTGAAGAAGGAAAAGGAGCCAGTGGATGGCTGAGGCTCAACTTGTATAAGACAGATGGAGAATGTCAAAGGTCTCTTGTCTGTAAATACCGTTGTTGCTGTTCCTAAACATGGTGGCTGCCCCCCGGGGGAAGTGAGAAGGGGGAAGAGCTGCTGCTTCATGCCAGCATTGTACCTGGAGTGAGTGGTGCAATTCCCAAAAACATCTGTCCTGTGAGAAGACCCTCCTGATTTCTCTGGCAAGGAGTGCTTTCCACTTTTGAGCTTTTTCTGACTGCTCACTCAAGGTGCCAGGATCTGGGTTCACCTAGAGACCCAGCTAGGATATATAGGAGAGCAGCAAGGAAATTAGGGCCCATCCTCAAGGTCACTTGCTCTTCTCTACCTTGCGTGTAGAGTCTTCTAATGGGGGCTTTAATCTTTTCCCCCCGTTATATAGGAGGAGACAAACACAAACAAAAAACCCAAAACAAAACAAAATGAACAAACAAAAACCTTGTGTCTAGTCCTCTCTCAAGTTCTAAATCTCACAAATAATTATTCCATTTTTATGTGGGTGCTATCCAGAATACTCTTTTATTATCATGTATATCACACTATCTTAGCTACTTGGTTTCATTCACTTTTGGTTTGAAATAAAAGGATAAAAAAGCAGGTACAAGTTTCCCATATATTGCCATTTTCATTTTGAAATATGTGAAGTACAAATTGATCTTCCCTTCCAGCCCTTCAGTTGTGTCCCATCCCTCCCTCCAGACATTATCACTGCTATTAGTTTCATGTGTATCTCTTTTAATGTGTTCATGCTCATGGGAAAAAAAATATAGATAAAAACAGATCTATAACAAAATAGAATGACATTTTTCTCCAGCAAGTTAAAAAAGGTCTTCTCTTTATTCACTGCTCTCAACCTTAACAGGTGTAGATTATACCTCCTTGGTAAAATGGCAAAATAGCTACTTTGTATTTCCTGGTGTGGATGTATACTAGAAATTATTTGATCTGTTCCACATGATGGACCTTTAGATAGTATCTTTCCTTTTTCCTTTTTGACTGTTGCACAGTACCATAAACAACCTTGTTCATTTATCTTTATCCGTTTCTGCTAGTATCTTGGTAGCAGCATTTTTTGAAGTGAAACTCCAGAATGATTCTATAAGATTTATTCTCTTACACTTGTCATGTAGCTTCAGTTCTGGGAGACAAATATGTGACCCCTCTGCTTTGTGTCTCAACAGCATCAGGGTAGCTTGCAGTCCAGAGTAAAATGTGTGTTTCTGAGTACCTATTTCTTATATATCATTGTTGACAGTGGGCACAGCTAACTTTTCAAAGTTGATTCCTCATGTTGTCACATTTTTTTGGTGTATTTAAAAGGCATTTGTTTACCTATTTCCATTAAATGTAAGTTTGTATTTTCTATTTTTGTTTTTAGGTCCTGTTCTTATCTGTGGGATACTTGATTTAGCAGAGAAATTATCATTTGGTCCGTCTATTTTCTTAATTGTTTTTGGGGGGGGGGCCAAGTCTATCGTTAAATGTTTATGATTTCTATTGGCTTTTATGTAATCAAACCTACCAGTTATTCTCTTTGGGGATGCTATATTACCTGATTGCTTTTTCAAAGTGTCTATTCAAAGATGAAAGCAATTATTCTAATTTTCTGAAATAAATTTTTATTAATGCTTTGATCCCTTGTTTTTGTATACACTAAGTTGTAGGAATATTTTTTTCAAACTATACAGTAAATTATCCAATGCATTCATTAAATAATTTATTCTCTCATCTTGGAATCCAAATATTTTATGTCTGTAATCCATTCATTTGTAGTTTTCTATTTGTGAACTGCATCCCTGTATCAAACCATTTTAATTGCAGTAGCTTTATTTATTTACACATCTGTTTTTAGATTGCAGTTCCTAGTGGATACAGATTAACATTCCCATGAGATTTAAATTCTTAAAGGGAAGACTCATTTGACTTATCTCTTTTGTCCTAGCTTACCATAATGCTGACAAATAGTTTTACTGAATTCCTGTCCAACTATATTGATTTGAAAACGTGTTATTTGGTGAAACTTTTGTTCCACGTTGGCTGAACATTTCCAGAGTATATTCAACACCATAAATATTTAGTGAACATATAAACTTTATATTGAGAACAGTGGATAATTAAATAAAAAGAATCTGTCCTTTATTAAAGAGCGTCTATGCTGTCATGGTGAGCATAAATCCATGCAAGCAAGAGTAGTAAGTGTGATATAAGACAATGTAAAATGTAAATGTAAAATGTAGACTCACATTTGTCCAAAGGGAGAAACAATAGGAAGGTTACTGTTTCTTTCAATCACTGAAAAAATGTTCTTACTAGAAGCTATAAATAGTTTGTTGCCCTCTTGACTGACCAGCAACATAAGTGGATAGAAAATGAAGTAATGTAGATGTATCCTCTGTGAAGAATTCTTTTGATGAAAACCCTAATCCCTACAGAATGTCTGAGTCCTTGTGTGTTGTGGTGCACAAGAGTCTACCCGGTTAAGGCAGAATTTTGGATTTTGTTTTTCCTGGTATTTTTCTTTCCAAGAGAGTTCGTGGTTTGGATGGGTGATTCTAGCATTTCTCATCTGTCTTGCTAACTACCAAGTGTTTCTACCAAAACCTAGTTTAACTCAAGTAACCTATGTTCACATCCTCTGAATGATTCTGTTCACCATTTAGAGATCTTTGTATTTTTATGCAAACCCATGTGGTAATAGTTGTTTTGGTATGAGTAGGGGAGAGGGTAGGAAGCTTGGCCATGTTTTCAATTATATGTCATAGCAATAGCAAACATGGGGACCGTGACTGGAATGTGACACCTGCCAGTAGAGTTAAATGAGTATGTTGGACATGGTGTAAAAAAGGTTTTAATACTTGATGAAATGTCCAGATCTTGTCATTATATATCTAGGAAACACAGCCATGTGTCAACTACTTCTCATCAGATAGTAACAGATCATGTACATTTTACATAAAAAGATGTTGCGAAAATTTCTCATGTACTGATTTATTGTAATAGAAAATATTGTATGGCAATTCTGAACTCTGTTTAAATCCTGTTCTGGACGGATCATAAAACTAAACTCCTTTTAAAAAAAATAAACACCTTTTTCCTAAAATGTTGGAAAGCTAACTTAACCCTGCATCTAGATGAAGCATATGTAATTTGTAATCTTTGTATTTGATTATGAGTGGTTTTAGCTCCATTGGCTTATATATGGTTTCTGTGTATCGCTGCTGCATGTTTTAAAAATAATGTATTTTTTGCCTTCAAAAGGCGAACATAGTCTCTGAGTTCTTCCCTGGAAACTTGGCAACTGACCTATTATTTGATGTACACAGTAGTTTGCATTGTGCCCAGAGAAAAAATTTAGACCCAACTCCCTGGAGCCCCCGTGCTGTGAGACAAATGTGTCTCCTATGCTTGGTCTCTGAACAATGTGGAAATGTCTTTCTGTACAGAGCAATGCCAGGGTGAGTGCATCTATTGTGCTTTACCAAAGGTGACATCCTAGGGAGAAATGAAACATGTTGTATAGGCAGGTTTGGCTTCACATTTAAACTAAGTTGAGAACAAGAGCAACTTGTCATTTCCAGCAAAAATATTTTTCCAGGAATTATGATCGATGGAGCGTCTGTTTCTAACCTTACTCTTTTATGACTTGTACCTTACTTGTTAACTCCCTTTGAACATATGTTTTCCATGAATCAGAGGAAATAAACCTCAATAGTACAAAGTTTGGTGATACACATTGTTTTTATAAGGTTAGACGCTGAAACCAGATTTTTGAGAAAGGGAAAGAAACCGTTGGACAAAGAATGCTATAGGAATATTATGCAACATTTCTTAAATGAAATAAAAAACATTCAAAGTCCTAATTCCCTAAGAACATTCAGTAAGAATATAAAGTGTAGTGACCTTCTCTAGAGATGAGGAGATCTGGGGGGTGGGAGTGTGAAGGAGAAGGGCAGAGGGGCAGAAGATAGAGGTCTAGAGATAAATGCCAACACTGAGCAGAGTTCAACAAGTCTACTATATGTGACTGGGTAAATAAAGAAACAAAGGACACTGAAGGGATGGTTTCTTCTTTGCCACTATAAACCTAGTTGTCTGGGTAATGTTCCTTTGGTAGAAATACAATCACCATAAATAAACTAAAAATAAATATGCCATCAAATGAGCAAACACTAGGCCTGATGGTGTGGCAGGAGACAATCATCTGATTGTACAGAGGCTCACAGGTCTTATTTGGCAAACCTGCATTCTCTCTGTTCTGGTTGTGGACTCTGTGCACTTTTTGGCCAGTGAAGGCTGGTGTGGGGCACATGAATTATAGGTCTTTAAATGCACTAGAGTCACCAAAGTAATAAACTTTAAAGACCAGTCAGGGTTAACATTGGAATAAGGGACTTCCTGTGTAAAATGCCATTAGACTATATGGTCCTAATATACACTTCCCAAATGTTTTTCCAAAATATTTAAGAATCCAAGAAAGGAAGGGATGAAGGGCGATAGGAACACAGGAAGGAAGGAAGGGGAGCTCACAACACTGTAGGGCACCTATAGGGCACAAAGCTTGAAAGCCAGGCCACTTTCCATTTCTGAGAGGAAGGTCTGGTAGCTGTGATGCACTAGGGCCGACGGTGCAAGAACTGCCTAAGACCTAAGTACCTAACAATGTCTGGATTTATGAAGTAGAACTGATTTGCCTATTGGGCACATAACAGAAAGATTGAGATTCGCTATCCTCCTAGCCCCTGGGTATCCTGCGAACCTGTCAGAAGAGCAGAGTGGGGCAGAAGGAGTTATTTCTCATCCTTGCACAAGTGAAGCTCCCTGGAGGGCTGGCATTGGCAAGTGCTGTCTGCTGCTCCACTGTGCAATGAGAACAGAATTAGCCTGTTGTCTGGAACCTGCACAGCCACCGATCGAAGCCAAGGGCAGAGGCCAATGTTGCTTAGTTCCCTCCTTGTTGAGGATGAGAAATGTAATAAAATTCAACACCATGGGGGCTTAAAAGAATATATTGCAGAGAAAATTGGAGAGAATAGAATCTGGGAGACTTGGAGGGAAGCACACTTCTTTTCCATGGAACCCATAGAACATTTTAGAAAGCAATTTGGCATTCTTGATGAGAGACTGGAGACCACATGGCCCCAAATTGAGAGGAGTAGAAAGCCAGACTGTGACAAAAATACAGATAGGAAACGAAAGATGAGCCAGTAAAGCAAGGTGCACAATGTGATAGCAGAATTAAAGAGCTGAACTTGTGGGGGATCCTGGGACAGGGGACACTGCTTCCTGGGACTTCCCTGAGACTCGGATGTTCACTCAGCAACACAATTTTGTCTTATTGCTTAGATCATTTTAATTAATGTTTTCTATAATTTTCATTTAAAATATTCAAAAACAACATTAAAAAATCCCTACTACTGGATTTCGTTGTTTAGCACACCAGTCTCCTTGCTCTCCACCAGGCTTAGATATTCTAGGTACCTTATAACCATTTGTTGAATTAGTAGGTGATGATCTAATCAAAGTGGGATTGGTCATCCTGAGTCCAACTCTAATCCCAATACTTACTAGCTATTTGATTTTGAACAAATGACCTTTTTGTGCAGTTTTCTCATTTGTAAATTAGAAGGATATTGTTCTAATTCCTAAGTATGTTAGGCTTTCCGTGGATAGGGCATGCACGATGTATATATTAAAGCCTAGTTCAGATAAGTACAGAATAAATGTTAGCTTTTGTCACACTAAAATAACAAAAGACCATTCAGTGTAGAAATAAAGATGATTTGATGTTCTAATGAAAATAATAAAAGGAATCTTACCTCCATGGACAGACTCTAGTAAGATATTTAATTACATGGACTGAGAACATCAAAGCAACAAAAAGTAGGGTCAAAAATAAAAGTTTTCAATGAGGGTACAATAATCTGGGAGAGAAGCTCAAACTTCTCTGTAAATTTAAGTGCCAGGAGGAAAAGGATTAAAAAAAATCAAGATTCAGGGGAAACAATTGTGACGTAAGCATTTAATCCCTCAGAAAAGAGGCAATCAAATGAAAGTCAGAGATGTTCTGTGATATGCAATTTAATAAGAAAAAATATGAAACACTTGCAAAATGATTAACTACTATGTGACTTTCCAGTAGATTGCTGAAGATTATCTAGTGGGTCCTCCTGGAATTACCTGATTTATAAAGGTTTATATGAGAGTGAATATTTGACTGCCTTCTTTCACAAATCTGTATGGATCAATTTGTAGAAAACCAACAGAACAGCAAGAAATTCCTATTTGCACCAATGCAAAAAATCTTGTTCAGCTGATGTGTAAACCTCTAACTCAAATTCTCACTTAAACCAATCTTAATATTTTACTGGGTTCTCTTAATAAATAGCCTTTAATATGTATTTCCTTATTATTTAAGCTTTGACCATTTATTTTATACTTGTAGTAAAGTCCCATTTAAAATTCTTTCAGAATTAGATTGATCAAAACAATCAGAAAATATTGTGTAGCAAAGGCTTCTTGCAAATAATTTTACAAGATTCTTATAATTTTATTGCCCTAGTATTTTATTATAAGCATGGTTTTTGTTGTAGATATGAGTCATATGGCTTTACATGATCTGGTCTCGGCTTAATTCTTCATCTCTTACTACCCCTTGCCCTGTTTCTAATATCCCAGACACGTTGGTCAGGCACAACTTCCGCTCACCTTCTCACTTCTGTATTTTCACATGCCATGTCTCTCAGACCAACACCATCCACCCTTCCCATGACACACACACCATACCTCCTCTTCTCCTGAGTAACTCATACTTCTCCCTCAAATTTCAGCTGTTACTTTCTGGGAGACTTTCCTTATTCCCCAGGCCCCATTTGGTTCTCTGAATTTGTGTCCGTCCAGCAACCTAGTCGCCTTCCCCTTGGTCACATTTACCATGCTGTATTAGAACTGTGTGCTCCTTCACCATGGACTGTATATAAGCTCCCTAAGCTACAGCAGCTACTAATGGTTTTATTTATTATGGTATCCTTTGGTTCATTAGTTCTCCATTGTTGCATAACAAATTATCACACATTTAGGAATTTAAACCCCACATTATTTGTTTCTGTGGGTCAGGAGTCTGAGCACAGCTTAGCTGTTTGCTCTACTTCAAGGTCTCTCACAAGGTTACAAACAAGGTGGCAGTCAGGGCTGGAGTCTCACTAAAAGGTAAAACAGGGCAAGATCAGCTTCCAAGCTCACATAACTGGTGGGTGGAAATTAGATCCTCCTTCCTTACTGCCCCAGAGGTTCTGCCTTCCGGTTCTGACCATGTGAGCTTCATCAAGATGGCTGCTTGCTTCATGAAAGTGTGCAAGTTGAGAAGACAACAGAATTTATTAGCAAGATGGAAATGACAATCTTATATAATAACATAATCATAGGGAGTGACATCTCATCATCTTTGCCATGTTCTGTTAGGAGCAAATCATAGGTCTGTTCCCATTCCAGGGGAGAAATGACACAAGGCAGGGATCACGAGAGTCTGCCTACCACAGTAGGGCCTGGTATTCCAAGATTTCTTCTCCCTTCTATGCCCACAGTTCTTGGTCACACCTCTTCGAAAAATGTAGAGGTAGACCAGACAGAGTGGTGGGCAGCCAAACAAAATTTACTGAGTGATAGTAAAGTTTCTAGAATGACAGAATATAAAGCTCCTGAAGAGAGTGGGGGACCCAAGAGGGTTGACAAGAGAGTTTCTAAGTCTGGGGGTTTTTATGGGCTTGCTGGCAGGCTGCTAAATCTGATTAACCCTCCATGTGCCTGTCATCCAGTCAGGTTTTTGTCATCTATCTATCATGTGGGAAAGGGTGGACGGCTTCTTCCAGGGTGGTATAAAATCCTTTTGAGGGTGTTTTACCGTTGGGGCGGTAGGGACTCCTTGTCCCTGCCTTCTATCCTTCCTTCCTTCTTGAATCTGTATTTGAGAAAGAAACAGGAATTTCAGGATATATCTATTCATTGTCACCAGTCCTGTGCCAAAGCATAGTAGGTACTGAGGTAATAGCTACCCAATGAATGCTTCATTCAATGGAAGGATGATTTATATGCAGGCTACTTTACAGAAATATGCAGAAAATCCCTTCCTTTGAGCATAAGATAATAGATAAATTTCTTTAACTCTATTCTTTTCCTTCTGACTAGATTCCTTTTTATTCTCCATTACTTGTTTTCAAAATATTTTTTAGGTATATCCAGTTAACCTAAAAACTAGGACTTATGAAGAAGAACAATTAAAAATCAATAAAATGACTTCAAATAATTTTAAAATATGCAGGCATCCTGTGTTATTTTCTAATATTTTCAAGCCACGTTGCAAATGCCCACATCCAAAGCAGTGTAAACATGGGCACAGCTGTGTACAGAATCTCCTCTTTAAATTATTTCATCATAGATTTTCCTTATCCTCTTAAATTATGACTTTAATGTTACACACTAAAACTACCTCATGTGGTGAAATTGACTCCACTGAATTTTATAACAAAACAACTTTGACTTCAGATGAAGAAGAAAAAATATATCCTTGCAGATTTTGTCTAAACATTGTCATAATTGAATAATTCTACAATCAAAGAGAAACACTATTAAATTCTATTACCTTCATTTTCTCCATCAGACATCTGTGATTTGAGATTCTTCTAAAGTAATAGAGGAAGGGCCAAATTCAGCTGAAGAGATAGTTACATAAACGTACTTAATGATCCTTGCTATATACACAACACCTGACATTATAGGACAGCATTCCTGCAGCATGCATCCACTGTTTCTAAGGATAAATAAACTCTTTTCAAAAGTGTATTGTATATGGGTTGATGTCTGCAAAGGTTAAAAACATCAAATTCTGAAATATCATGCCCTGACATTAATGACCCAATAATAGGTTGACATTTGCAATTCTTTCTGGGGGGTAATGGCCCACCATATGCAAAGATCAGCTCCTGCATTTAGCTCCTTCTCTCAAAGGAAAAAAATATATGAGTAATAATAGTACAAGGAGGTTAATAACAAGTAAAGACCTAGTACAGCTTTTATCAGTGTGTTTAGAAAATGAACTGAGAATTGCTGTCAACTTGATTGGGAAGGGGAAGCGAAGAATGGATCCATATGGGAGGCATCACTCAGCTTCCCGTGTTTGTGTGAAGGTGGTTTGCAAGGTTACCTGAGCTGATGCAACATAAAGCTGAAATTTACATGTCAAAGCTTTGTTCCTTTTGTGAGCTACTGCCACACAAATCTTTGGCCCTGGGGTTTAAATTTCACAGATGTCTAAGCTCATTTAAAAATTAAAGTGCAATAATTTGTAATCCACAGTACATCTAATCATTCTGATTTTTCAGAATGTTTTGTTATGTTATTCTATTTCTACCAACTGAAATTCTACTTTTTCATAGTCTATCTCAGTTTTTTGCAGTGAAAGCTAATGTATTCTTTGACAAGAACATTCTTTTTGAGGGCCATTGTATTACTGTTCGTTAAGATTCAGAAAGAATAATATTTATTCCTATTCAAAATCAAACCAAAAATAACTCAGGATTAAGCTGACCATTTCATTTCCTTGTGGTCCTTTGGCAGGGGGTGGGGAGTGACTCCTGGATGCTAGTTCTCTGCCCATGTTACTTATTTTTTCAACTACTTTTGAATTTTCAGAACATATTCCAGGGAACATTTGTACTACATTTTGCTCTATGAATTATTTCATCAGAATTAATGGCTTTACATTACTAGAAAATACCCTAAGATGCAATGCTCCAATAGGCTTATAATGACTTGCTATAGATTATATTTATTAACGTTGCCATAAATTAGCATCTCGTCTCAGTAGAGCTGAAAGCATTACGTGATAAAGTTTTAAAGTTCACAGAAAAGAATTGTAAATGTGAAGTAGAATTTTACTCATCCTGATTAGATACACATTTGCAGTGTTATTTTAGTACACTGAAAAATAGGAAACGTGAATATTACTTTCAGTCCTCTTTTTTCTACTTTACACCAAATCTATAGTAAGTGTTAAAGCAGCATTCTGGTGCTTACTTACAACATTGGAATTGGTCACAATTATGCTGGTTGATTCAACATTTCGACCCTTGCCTCCTCTCTTTAAATAGAACAATTTCATAATTTTGTTTCATATTTTTTCACAACTCTATAGATTTTGTTTTTTTTAAATTCAAGAGTGTAGAGATTGGACATGGACCATGGGTCTGGAAACACTTAACAGCTTGAGTGTCCTTGGGCGATGGAGAGGAAGACAAAGTTAATGATTGCACTGAGATTTGATGGTGGGAAATACAAAAATGAATTTTAAACTATGTCACAGGCCAAATCAATCACTTTTATATCTTAAAGTAACAATAACATTACTTTCAAGATATGCACTTGTATTTCTGTTGGTTACATAATTATAACTATGGGTTATGTTCAAGGATGGTCAAAGATGAGGGTGGCATTTAATCAGTGAAAGGAAGAGATTAGACATCATTTATTTTGCCCAGCTGATGAAACTCTCCTTCAAATTTCAGAACACATGTAAATGATTTATTCTCTCCCATTGCTAATAAAACTCCCATAGAACATATTGAGAATACATTAAAAATTGATGGCATTTTTTTTTTTGCAGTCGATGGTGACTATTATATAATTAAATAGTCAAAAATGTTTATGTCCAAAAACTATCAGGTTGAAAGTTTTGATCACAAAAACTGTATCATGGAAACTTTTTTCTAATTTTTGCAATATGTGAAGAAGTATTCAATAGGTAGTCTATGAACATCTGAACAGCTGTTAAGTATAGGAATGTATGTACAACATAAGATATGATCTATGGCTTGATGGTATTTAGACACTAAAATACTCTTATTTTAGTATGGTCTCTATATACTGTTTCATTAAAACTAATATATATTGTAAGCAAATGGATGCTGAATGAAAATGATAAATTTGTATTTGAGAAAGAAACAAGAATTTCAGGACATATCTATCTGGCATTAGCCAAAGATCTTAGTGCTCTCCAAAAAAAAAAGACGAATGTAAATATTATACCTTTAATTCTTTTTTTTTTTCTTAAAGATTTTATTTATTTGTTTGACAGAGATCACAAGTAGGCAAAGAGGCAGGCAGAGAGAGGAAAGGAGGCAGGCTCCCTGCTGAGCAGAGAGCCCAATGGGGGGGGTTCGATCCCAGGACCCTGGGATCATGACCCCAGCCAAAGGCAGAGGCTTTAACCCACTGAGCCACCCAGGCGCCCCATACCTTTAATTCTTAATTCAAAAATACTACAATTTTGTAAACTGAAGTTTTCTATGTAGAGAATCATATCACCTACTAAATAAAGATGGTTTTACTTCTTTCCCAATTGAAATACTTTTCATTTATTTTTCATGTAAACTGATTCTAGATAGGACTTCCCCTACAATTGTTAATATCTATGGTGAAAGTGAAAATCTTTGTCTTGATCTTAAAAGCAGAACTTCCAGTCCTTCCTTGTTGAATATGTGTTGTTTCTATTTTGAAAGTACTGAATTTTATCAATCCCCTCTGTTTTTGTCCCCTTGTCTTACAAATATGGTGTACTACATTGATTTCTACATTTTTTTGGATTGAAATAACTTTGCATTCTTGAGATAAATCCCACTCAGTTACAGTGTATAATCCATTTAATGTTCTGTTAAATGGATTTGGTTGAGCATTTTAGTGTCTATATTGGTAGGGAATATTCTGTTGTTTTCTTGTGGTATCTTTGTTGGACTTTGGTATCAGTATAATTCTGGCTTTCTATAACGTTGTAGGAAATTTTTTTGGAAAGAGTTTGAGTAGAGTTCATTTTAATTATTTAAAAGTTTGTTATGGTTCACCAGAGAAGCCACCTAGTCCTGATCTATTACTGATTATTGATTCAATCTCTTTATTATAAGTGTATTGAGATCTTTTTCCTGAGATAGAATTGACTGGTATGTTTCTAAGAATTGACCCTATTCGCCTAGATTATCCAATTTATTGGCAATACAATTGTTCATAGTATTCTTATAATCCTTGTAATTTCTGTAAGTTTGAGAGATAATGTCCCCACTTTCATTTCTGGTTTTAGTTAATTGTGTCTTCTCTTCTCTCAGTCTAACTAAAGGTTGTTCAATTTCATTGATACTTTCAAGGAAACAACATTGGCTTTGTATATATTCTTTATTTTTCTATTTTAGCTATCTTTCTTGTAATCTTATTTATTTTGTTCACTCTAATTTGCTATTTTTTCTAGTTCTTTACAGTGTAAAGTTAGGTTGTTGATTGGAAGTCTTCTTTTCTAATGTAGGCACTTAACAGCTATAAATTTCCTTTTGAGCAATGATTTTGTAAGTTTTGGTATGCCGTGTTTCTGTTTTTATTCATCTCAGAGTACTTACAAATTTTCCTAGTTCATTCTTCTCTGAGCCTGTTATGGGCTGAATTGTGTTATTCCCCCACCCCAAATCATATGTTGAAGTCCTAAACCTCAGTACCTTAAAATATTACTGTAATTGGAGATCGGGACTTTAGAGAGGCAATTAAAGTAAAATAAGATCATTTGGGTAGCCTCTCAGATGCCTGGTATTCTTATAAGAGGAGAAAAGGGCATCAATAGACAAAGGGAAGATCATATGAAAACAAAGGTGGCCATCAACAAGGCAGAGAAAGGGCCTCAGAAAAAACCAAAACATTGTCTTTGTGATGTTGGACTTACACTCTTCAGAAATGTGGGAAAGTACATTTCTGATGATTCACTCAGTCTGTGGTACTTTGTTATGGCATCTGTAAGAACCTAATACTGACTGTTTAAGAGTGTTAATTTCCATGTATTTGTGAATTTTCCAGTTTTCTTGTGGTAATTGTTTAAATTCATTGTGATCAGGAAAGATACTTTGTATAATTTCGGTTTTGTTTAAATTTAAGACTTGTTTTATGGACTAACATGTAGTCGTCCTGGAGAATGCTCCAGGTACACGTGAGAAGAACGTGTATTCTGCTGTATAGAGTGGTCTGTGTCAGTGCTACTCTGTCTAGTTCTATCCATTATTGAAAGTGGATATTGAAGTCTTCTACTATAGAACTGCCCGTGTTTTTTAATTTTGTTAATGTGTGTCCCCTGTATATTGAGGGTTTGCTTTTGAGATATATATATGTGAGATAGAAATAGTCAACATATATAAGCAGACATATATATTTATATATATGTTTATTATTGTATTAGGTTCTTGATGAATCAGTACTTTAAATAAGCATCCCAGTACCTTCTGGCCTTCATAGGTTTTGATGAGAAATGGGCTGTTAATGTTATTAAAGTTCCTTTGTACACGGCGAGTATGGCTTCTTGGTGTTTTTGAAGATTTTTTTTTTTAAGATTTTATTTGTTTATTTGACAGAGAGAAAGAGATCACAAGTAGGCAGAGAGGCAGGCAGAGAGAGAGGGAATATTGTTATTTTGATTTATACCACTTTTCCATGAATATAAACCATAACTACTGTAAGAAACCCCTTTATTTTGTATATTTGCTGATTAAAACCATATTATTAGCAAAATTTTTAAATATAGATACAAAGAAGCTGTGACTCTGAATTTGGAAATTATTTAATTAAATACAGTTAGAATTTTAGGATTTTGTTTTCTAGTACTTTAAGTTATGAAATTGTAAAGACTTTTTAATAAATATGTAAGTTTGAAAAATACATGCTAGGATTCTGACACTTAAAATGCCCCATATTTCTTATTTCATCCTATAACTTATCACAAAAATCTTTACGAATATATATTTTAAAGGCCATAGTTCAGCACTTTAGAGCATTCCACATGATAGACCATGGTTATCATAAACAATTTCTGTAGTAATGAAAATCTTTTGACAAAGCTGATATGCTTAGGAATAAGTCTTTAATGATTCATTATATAGTAAAAAGAAAAAAAGTGCAACACTAGGGTGATATCCATACTTTCAAAAGTGTAATGACTATAAATATGGCTATAATTAATCTTCAGATTTATAAATGTCCATTTCCAATATTAACAATTCCTTTTAAGTATAAGTACTAACATCTCTAAGAAAAATCTTAATGATTATATCACTCCTACTTTAAAAAAATACTTTTTATAAAGGTAGGGTAAAAACAATAAAATATTTAATAAATATAGCATAAACTTGGAGATTTTGTCTTTTTCTCTCAGAAGATCATCTATAACCATAAATGATTATTTCTGGAGCTTAAGAAAAAGAAAAGTGAAAAGTAATCTGTGTGATTACTCTTCTAGTTTAAAAATTCAAGTAACTGTTTTTATCTTTTGTACCTGAAATTGTGTGTACATTTAACCCACTAAGAAATCATTAGTAACAATTGCTTTAAAGTGGGTTTTATTGAAGAATAGGGGTCTTTTATCTAAGTATTGCATACATACTAGAGACTTTTAAGCTGTTAGCATGATTATGTTGATCATTTTAATGATATGCAAATTATATAGTCAGCCTAAGGCTTATAAAAAGCAGGTCTGTGAAATTGACATTTTGTAAGGAGTGCTGCTCACTGAATTTGCCCACCCTGGAACCAAATTTTAAAGTGTGATAACATATTTGTAACAATACCTGGAAGGATTGTTTTTTAAATCTTGAAAACAACTGATCACTCACTCACAAAAGAATGAAACTATATTTATTTGAGTTTCAAACCACATAAAGCAGAAATTCCTTACTGTTTTCTGAAGGCAGGTTTTTTGGAAGTGTGCTTTTCATGTGCAGAGGACTGTAAAGCAAAGGCTATCTTCCTAAAGTGTTTTGAAGAAATACAGCACAATAGCGGGACTGTTAGCCCGCATACGAAGACAGTGTGGTTCCCAAAACCCGTTGCACCAATTTCTCTGATTTTTAACTCCTCTAGAGAATCTGGATTCTCTCCTTTGTATTCTGCCTTACTGTTGAATACATAAGTCACTGGTGCTCAAAGTTGAGCTACAGTAGAATCACCAGAAAATCTAAGAGAAGTCAGATGAGATTTGCTAGCTTGAGTCTAGGTAAGGGTTATACCCTGATAGAAAGATCCTAGCCCTCTTTACTGGAACTGGTAAAAAGCTGGATTCCTGGCTAAGTAAGGTTGTCATTTTGGTTTCGACAGCAATGAAGTCTATTATTTTTCTCTTGAAGCTTTGGAGTAGCCTAGTAGCACATAGTATGAGGAAAGGGAGAGACTTTAACATGCTACTGAAAAGAAACACCTTGTCTTTTAGCCTAAAGGAAATATTATTAATAATAAAAGGAATAATAATAAATAATAAAAGGAAAAACACCTCCCATTTAGCCTAAAGGAAATATTGAAACCCAGAAAAAGATGGGCTCTTTTGAAATACCAAACTGCATCTTCATTCCTAATTAATTCTATTCTCTCAAAGAGGTAGATCGTGTAATCATCTGCTAGACAGCGGTCAACAGTGAGTTTCAAAAAAAGGGCTTGGAAACATGGAGCCTTTGGAATCTCTCTTGTTGGAAATGGGAGCAGGGGCGTGCCAAGACGTGTGGAAAGGTACTTGAGGGTCTAGGTAAACTTGTAGGCGATAGGAATATGTTGGTCAGCACTAAAGTATATTAAAATAGGGCAGCAAGAAAAGACTTGGAGAACTTGGTCTCTTACAAAATTCAGAGTCTTCACTGACTAACTTTCTGACCTAGTACATGTACTATCCATAACTTATTCACTTCCGTGGTGAGCATAATGCATTTTCTATTCCATCAGGTGTAGGGATTATATATAAAAACTGGTCACAACTCCAAATTATAAAGTTATATGTAAACCTAAGATGTTATTTTTATTGATGTGACTATAGTAATTTAAATTTTAACTTGTCAAGTGGAGCAGATCTATTATGTACAGATATGTATAAATTCTGAATATCAATATATTTATAGATACATAGTTTCATATTTATATAATGTAGATATCTCTAATATGCTTGTCTAGATCTTTTAATATAGTGTACATCTATATATGTAGAATATACAAATTTTCATGTGTAGATATATATGAATAGATATGAATTTCAGTTCCTCACAATAAATAGTATTCCATACATTAATCTTCCATTTAAAATATTGTGAGTAGGATATTGGCACTAATTTTCTGCAGTTTAATTAATATTGCATGTAATATTTATTTTTTCTGTTATGTTGTTTGAGGACAGTTGAGCAAGATAATGCCCATAGGGAAAAGAATAAAGTACCACAATTGTTGGCATAGATTTTTTTGAGTGCTTCTATGCACCTGAATGAAATGAGCTCGGTATAATTGCTGTAGTGGAAATTGTGAAATTGAATGGTGCCCTTGGATATAACCCAAACGCAAACCTCATTTTGTTACAGTAGTTTGCTTTAAAGGAAAGAAGGTAGCAAACCAAGAATCAAAGAATTACATTTTAAACTGAGTATTGCACTTATTTTTACTCTACTTTTTATGTCACTAAATTTTTGTTGGACTGTTTCTTTTAGAAGTGATTAAATTCAATATATGAGGATGTAGTACGTTTTATGATTATAATAACATCTGTCTTTTGTGGATAAGATTAGTTAGCAAGCACATTATCTTATCAGAGTTTTTGATAAGATTGGACCAAAGGCATATTTATGCTGCATAACATCACCTGAACTATTAGCTCTTTATTTATTTTAATGCAAAGTATTTTGATTCCTTGGGGAATTACAGCAGAAACATTTTCCAGAAACACTTGCTAGCTCCTTAAAATCGGTCTCCTCTCTTTCAGTAAAACCCACCGTCCTACTACTGTTATGGAAGGATCGAAGTAGTAAAGAGGAAGCTCCTCCTTATTGCTATCTCTGTAATTCTACTTTTTCCATTTCAAAACCCATAATTCCTATTATCTCACGTTATCTTTCTGGTTATGATCTAGAATTTTTTTTCATTTTCACTTATAACCAATACCTCTATTTTCTCTATTTTTACCTTCTTGTAGTTCTATTATTTTCTCTGGTTTCTTTCCTACTGTTGGGAAGCATATGGATACTAGAACAGGTCTTAGAGAGACGGGATGGAGCAGTCCCGCAGATGGTTATGGGAACTTGATTGTGTTTGATACTTCTTTACAGGAGAGGCAGGAAAAAAAAAAAAAAAAAAAAAAAAAGCCCTGCCAGAGTTTCAGTGAGAGTGTAAAGGATGCCTGAGTGTTACACTTGTTAGAAAAGTTAAGTGAGTCACTGTAGCCAATAAAGTTTTATGTTCATAAGTTAAGGACACGTGCAGAATGTCTTGTTCTGAAATAGTCCAAACTCAAAGAAGAATTCAAGCATGCAGGGTGGGAATGAGCAGATGTTAGGATTCCAATTGGAGAAGTTATAGCCCTTGAAGAATGTTAATCTTAATACTAAAAATTTAAGAAACGTGAGTCTAGATGGCCAAGTAGATAGGAGATAGACCACTAAAAGCAGGGAGATAGACCATCAGAGGCAATTGACAAGGATATTGGCCAAAAGTTATTGGTTGAGGTCACTGGTGATGAAAGACCAGATACTGACTATCAAGGATTCCATCCAAACCAGGCAACATTGTTCAAACAAAAACCAAGAACAGCTGGTCAAGCAGGATCTGAAGCCATACCAGGTCATTATGCACCAAGAATCAGACCAGAGAGCAGATGGTTAGAAATGATAGATGCCCACTTAGTGTTTGATAAATTACTGCATTCATCCAATCAACAGATGGTTGCTGCATTGCAGCAGGCCCTGTGGTACTTTTGAGGTCACAACAGTGAGTGAGCTGGTTCTTCAGCCTTAGCTACACACACATTAGAAGGGGGGGGGGCACAGATACTTAACTTCAAAGCATTGAAAAAAAAAAGTAACAGCTAATCGAAGACTATAAATATATATATTCTATATATGGTGTACCTCTTCAGCTTTTATATAAGTTCTGTTCTGTTTACTCTTGAGTTATGGTGAATACACATCAACTAAGTAACTTGTCTAACTTCATGATATCTGTAGAAATTGAACCTCATGACTTACAAGCTTCATGACAGCTATTGGGCTTTCCAAGATTTCAATGCAAAAGGTTAATGTGACCATGTGCTTTTAAGTTTAGTATTTCTTGGAACCCAATTTTTGGAAGGTAATAAGTAGGTAGACTATCTCATCATCTTTAGATTAATTCTTGTTATTATATATTGTAAAGAGAAAAGGCCCCTGCACATTCTATCTTTGAGTAGCCAGAGATAATTTAAATCTTTCAAATATATATTACAGATCCACATTTAAATGTGTAATTCTTCAAACTTTTTGATAACTTTCTCTTAAATACATTCTTTGGAGAGATTACAAATTTGTGCTGTCACTCTGTACCATTGGAGCATTTGTTTTTTTCTTAGATTTTTTTTTTTTTTTCTCAGCAAATGGACTGGCTTCTTCAGTAAGTCCAGCTGTGACTTTTAAAAGTTTGTTTCAATTGAATAGTGAGATTGGAACTGGATTTTAAGATGCTATAGAGTAAATGAACAATAAGAAATTTGGTATAAATAGACCAGTGTTTTCCAAACCTTGGGTTTGATTGATTGATTGATTACAAAGGTGGAAGAGAGTGTGTGTGTGTGTGTGTGTGAGAGAGAGAGAGAGAAAGAGAGAGAGAGAGAAGCCTTGAAAATGGTAAGAAGTAAAACTCATATTCCTCCCCTCCTCTTCCTAGTTCTCAGACTTAGGATGTATAGAATATAATTTGCAAACTAGAGGCAGAACATATCTTTGAGATGTTTAAATAGGTGAGAGAGGAAAAAAATACGAGGGAAAGAAGCTCAGAGGAGATGCCCAGTAAACTGGAAGGAGTAGAAGAACTTGAAGGATCCTTAGAGATAACTTCAGTCAAGAGAAGGTGTCATGTGGGAGGTGGCCTCATGGAGACTCTACTCCAGCCAGGTGTTTCCTCCTTCCTTTTCTTAAAGCGAATCCTGCTCAAACTCTACTCTCATTCTTGATCTAAACAGAAAGCTCATAATGAATGGTGGCCCCAGAGGGCCTTATCCTTGGCATAAAATCATTTGTTATCTCATCTTTAATCTGCTGCATTATTATTGTGTATTTGAGCTCAATTGTTCAGTCTCTCGGACCAATTAATTTAGAGGAGCAGAACATAAATTCTTGGCTTTATGATTGTTTTGACAAAGATCTTATGGTAGAGAGCAGAAGTCAAAGTCAGTGGAAGAAAAACCACAGGTCATTGAAAGTGCCTGCTATTTAGCTACTTTGCTTCATTTTAAAATTTAACTTTTTATAGGAAGATGAAATTTTGTATATTTCCTTAGACCCTTAGACTGTTCCTATAAGGACCTACATCCTGAAAAGTAAACATAGTTTATGAAATTGTTTTCTTTTTAAAACACATATATCTTTTTTTATGGTTATACTCAAAATTGTAGGTTATCCATATATTTATACACACACACACACACACACACACACATACACACACAATCTAAAAGATTGTCATTATCTATTTTGGTCATGGCCAAGGAAATTTTCCTTTCCTGGAATCCAAACTTGCAAACCCTCCCCTAAAACTGAGCCAGACAGGTGTTGGGATGAGGGGAGGTGAAAATAGAAAACACAGAAAAGGAAATTTACACATACAGAGAACCAAAAATAATATCTCCAAACAGTATATCCACATTACAGACTGGATAATAAGGCAGTATGGAGTTAAATATCTGGTCTCCTCTTTTTTGTCATCTAGGGAGGAATAAATATTTTTAAAAAGCCTGTGTTGACCATCCATGTGGGAGTGGGAGTACAGTTTTAATTGTCAGGCAGAGAGTGACAGCAGAGGATTTACTTTCAATTGAGGCTCTTTTTTTCAATCAGATGTGTTGTTCATATAGATCTTTTTCGAGGTAATTGCCAAGTGGTCCAAAAAGCATAGTAAGGTGGCTAAAAGCCTGGTCTGTGGAATCAGAAAAAAAGTGTTCAGGGCCTTGGGTTTCTAATTATTCCCTTTTTAATCTAGAAGGAAATAATTATTTCGAACATTGTTTCCTTTATACAGTGGAAATTATAGAACTCAGAGTTTGTCAGCATTAAATAACATAAGGAAAGTGCTCGCAGTGTGGGGTTGACAGAATGTTCAACAAGTGTTTCTGTAGTAGAAGAGTAAGACCGTGTTTAGGACTGGCATTTTGTTTTGGTTTTCAGGTGTGATTCCTATCTTTCTAATATACTGCCCCCAGTTTTTCACCATCTGCTAATTTACATTTATTAAACACTTTTCTATGGAACTCAGAATACATGAGAGCAGGGACCATGTCCTCAAGGAATATGTTCCAGTTGGGGAAATGAATGCTTATCTATAATACTAAAAATAATTGCACAGTGTATAAGATTGGTACAGAGCATCTTTGCAAATAGAGATTGAAGATCTTTGTTTTAAGAACTCAATAAGGTTTTCTGACAGGGCATGACCATTTCATATTTAGTTATCCTTTTTAATTCCCTGTGTAGATGGTTTATTCAATTCCATAAAGATTTGGAAAAAGAGATTTAGTAGGAGCTTTGATATTGACTTGAGGGAGGGTTCTTACGTTCCTTTTCAATAATCCTCCCATATCCTTTTCAGTGTTTCTTCTTTCTTAGCACAAAGCAAGTTATGGTTCAATTGACTTTCTGTCTACTTAATAAATATTGATATATTGGATGCATTCGAGCATGGCCATGCATGATCCATCTTTAAAGGTAGAGTCATTATTCAGGGAGGTTGCAATTTATTTATTCCTCATTCATTCTCTCATCTTTTGAGAGGGATCATTATGCAAATATTGAATACATTCATGCAATGAAAAACAAAACAGAACACTAGCTTTTTAATAGCTGTTGAAAACAAGATAGCTTCCACAGCAGAATAGAGTGCATATAGACCCTATTGTGCACATTGTATTAGTATATTTTCTTTAGATAATAGGAAAAGGTAATTGAAGGTAAAATGTGCAATTTTCTGATTGCAGGAGCTGCAGCACACTGCAATGATTGAGGAAACAAAATATATATATTCCCTTTCACTGGGAATCTGCAGGTACAAGAATAATAACTCAATCCTGAACAGAACATAATTATATGACCTCTCAGGGCTTGTTTCAGACACCTGACTAAGAATTCATGGCTTGCATATATTTAATTAAATAATTGGATTCTTAGATTTATTGTAAGAATAGAACAGTTTAAATGTGTTTACATGTAAACATGTTTAATCTGTTATTTCTATCGCACTATCGTCATTTCAGGCCGCTGGGCAGATACTGTTTAATTCATTTACTTTATTGGCTAGTAATTAAGAAACACACTTTAAAAAATATTCTTAAAACATGACCTCTTAAATCCCCTATAAATAGTAGTGGTTGTTATTTCTCTATTTTTTTTCCCTTGACTTTCACACATTTGAATGAGGCAGGTTTTCTGCCATGTTATATACTAATAGACTGGGGTCTTGAGAACAAAATTGCCTCATGCTTTTGTATTGAATTTACTTCCATATTCCTCATTCTGTGTTTGTTGATATTCATCTATGGCACATCAGAAAGAAACGTCTACTTTTACCAAAAATTCAGTCTAGACCTATGGTGCTACCTTTCTGGGAAGCAGAAGCATGGCTCCAGGCCAGCATTACCTCTCATTTGTGTGGAGTCTTGTGAAAGCAGACCAGTAGGAAATTCAGATCTATACTTTATCTGTGGATTAGTCATGTTGTAGAAAGGGAGGTGCTTAATGGTTATTTACCTTCTTTCATTTTCTATTTTTAAAACTTCTAAGATATTTTTCTATCCTCCTTACTGCCTTTTTTCTAAGACTTTAATCTCATTTTTCCCCCAATTACAATAATATCGGTTGAAAATAGGTAGATGTAAAAACCATGGAATTTGCTCTTTGTCTACAAATAACCATGTTGTAGGGAAGGGATGATGAAAGGCTATCTGTTAATTTATAAAGATAGCATTGATAATGAATATTTTGAAGGGAAGTTTGAATGAATAAATGCTTGGTTGATTATCCTAGTTGAATGCATCATGTCATTATTCCATGAATATCTTTTGTGTTTAACAGAAATTAATTTTCAGGCTTCAAATGTTAAACTAGCCTGAAATTTAAAATAGAAAATTAAAAGAGAGGGGAAAAAATTAAATGATTCACATGAACAATAATGCTACCTGATATATTTTTAAATGAAATTAACTAAGGAAGAGCAATAGTTGAAAATTCATAAATTCAAGGTATACATATGGGAATCCATGTAACAGTAATTGAGAGTAATTCTAAAATAAAGAAGTCACATTGTAACAAAAAATACTCATTATTCAAGATATTTGTAGGGCAGCTAACATGTACTTGGAACTATCTTAGCCACTGAGGATAGATCAATGAGTAAGCCAAAAATGGCTTTGTCTTCACTGGATTTACCCTCTATTAGAGGAATTAGGCATTTTAAAAATAAACACAAAATTTAATGACTTATGAGACATGGTATAAAGGAGAAAGGGAAGGAACAGAAGACTTTGATTCCTTTTTAGTGCTGGTGATTTGTTCCGGAGAACATACCCTTTGGATGAGATCTGATGGGTGGAAACGGTGTAGGGGGAGTGGGTGGGGAGAACAAGTGGGAGAGAAGAGTAAGTCAGGTGATATAAGGGACAACCAGTCATACCATTGTGACTCTATGAAGGACTTTGGTCTTTATTCCAGGAGCAATGGGAAGTCATTAAAGAATTTCAACCACCACACTGGCAAGATCAAATTTGCTTTTTGAAGAGATGACTTGGGCCTCTGTAGGACTAAATTAGGTTTAAAATATTGTGAATCTTCAAAGGATGTGAATTTCAAAGCCTTTTGTGTACCCTCTTTCTAGCATATCTCCCAGTCTCTTCATTTTCCATTTAAGGAGATGTTGAAGATACATGTGCTATAAGAAAACACTAATATATGTAACAAACTGTTGAGAAGAAAAAGAACAAAGTTTCAAGAGTGTATCAAAATTAGGTAGTTTATGCACAACTAAGGCCCCATATGTATTACATAATATTTTAAAAGCTAAACAAACTTGTAACAATAACTACTGCAAAGAAAAAATACAAATTTACCCCCTTATTTATTTTCAAGTTTACAATACTGTATTACTAACAATAGTTGCTGTGCACTAGATCCTCTGAACTCAGAACTTACTCATCTTAGCACCGATAGTTTGTACCCTTTGACCAATATTTCCCCTTGTCTGTCCCCCATCTCCCAATCCCTGGCAACCACTCTTTTTTTTACTCTCTGGTTTGATTAGTTTTCTTAAAATTTCCCATGCAAGTGCTATCCTATGGTATTTGTTTTTCTGTATCTAGCTTATTGGAGTTATCAATGTCCTCCAGGTTCATCTGTGTTGTTACAAATGGAAGAATTTCTTTGCCTTTTATGGCTGAATAATATACAATTGTATGTATGTATATACACAAGATTTCCTAATCTGTCATTAGGCATTTAGTTTGTTTTCATAACTTGGCTATTATAAATAATGCTGCAAAGACATGGGCTGTAGATATCCCTTGGATATACTGATTTCATTCTTTTCAGATATGTATCCAGAAGTAGTGGTGTTAAATCCTATGGTAGCTCTATTTTCGATACTATGAGGTAACATCAAAGTATACTGTTTTTCATGCTGAAGGCACCAATTTATATTCCCACCTGCAGCGTACAGTTGTTCCTTTTTCTCCACATCCTTGCCAACATATTATTGGCAAACTGACATATTATTTTCATAATTTAAGTAATTGCTTGATACTTTGCACTGAATATTCATTAATAGACTAAAATTCATTGACTTGCTCATCTTTAAAATTCCTTTGTATTTTAATCATAAAATTACCATTTATTGACATTATTGTAAAGTGACAAGATAATCTTCATGTCACATTAGAAAAATAGAACTATTCTGTAAACATAATTTTGTCTTTAATTTCTGTTAAAAAGTAACATTTCTGTTTAATGATTTTAATCTCAAGTTAAATTTTGAAAAACTTTTTTTAGCTCTTGATTATAATATCCAGGACCTAGGTTGTTGCTAAAGTGTGTGTGTGGTGAAGGAACTTATTATTCTAATTCAAATGAGTAACAAACCCAATATCAACCATTAATTTCAAATGGTTAGTTTTTGAGGAAACAGGTTTCATGTAGTAACTCCAGAAATTATCTTGATGTTGAGTTAACGATGTGGATCATATGCTTGTACATATAAAGTAAGTTTTCTAAAAAAGAATGACCATCATTCCACTTACAATGGGAATTCTAAATGTTTTTGACCAAAGAAACCTGACTAGGGGTGGGGAAGGGGAACAAGAGTGAGCCCGAAAATAGAATTGTGACACAGCTCTGATACAAGCACTTTTTTCTAGCCTCTGAGGTTACTGAAGTAAAAGCTCATGCTGGTTCTCTACTCCCCAAAGAATAATATAGCAATATCATTTCCTGGGAACCAAGCTGAGAAGAGTAACAGAGTTTTTAAAATATTAATCTACCTAGTACCGTTTATACCTGAAAGTTACCCAGTTTCAAAATTTCACCCAAAGAAAGGTCCTTTTGCACTTCAGACAATTGCAAATAATTTGTGACAAAGCAGCACAGGAAAAACCAGAGGGAAATGAAAAGAGGCATCGTATTGATTTTGTTTTTAAAGTGTACTGTTTCCAGAAGTTGAAGTTCTCTTTTTTGTTAATTGTCCCAGAGGTCAAGGTTTCTCTTACCTTTGCCTAAAGAAGACCTCAGACAGCCAGTTTCTACTTTACCTGAGCAATGTGATATAGAGGATGTGTCAGTCAAGTTGTTGGATTGGATTCTGCCCAAATCCCTGGTCCATTCTTACCACCTTGAACTACATGAGATCAAAGACTACCCCCACCCTAGACTTTTTCCGTTTTTCTTTAATGTCTAAGGGTCCAATCTGGAACCAGACAGAGCTCTTTTGAGACAATTTTCCCTATTCTTACAATCTCCAGCCCTTGCTTCAACTTTATCCTTTATAGGAAAATGGTCTTTGCACATCAAAGAAAAGAAAACGAGAAAGACTTTCTCATATCCATTTGTAGCACTAACCTGGATAAACTTAAACTTCTTGTCTGAACCACCTTCAAGCCAATCTTGAAATGAGTCCTTCCATCAGTTTGAAATATATAGTTCAGGACACTAATTACATTTATAAAAAGGATGCATATAAACTCTGATATCAGAGTTTAATGGACTTTTATTTTTTTCTAGTGAAGTTTTTTGAGGCAAATGGAGAGGAGAATTCTATCACATGCCACATCCAATACTTGCTAAAATTCCTTTCCAATGGTAATTGCTTTTTCCTGAATTTTCTGGAAGCACCTTTTAGACTTCCAAGATAGCCTCAAGGTTTGTACCTACTGGAATCACTGCAGCAGAATAATTTTTTGCCATTAGACACACTCCCCAGAGTTAGAGCAAGAACAATCTGAGTGACTAGTAGTCTGCTGGATGAGAGATACTGTGTTAAGTATATTTACACATGGCACTTACTGAATAGTAACTATGAATTTTAAATAAGCATCTATTCATTCCCCACTTATCTATGTTCTTCTATTAAACACACATTTTTAGGCATTCTGTATGTATCATAGTGAGCAACATGCAGGAAAATTGCAATTCTAGTGGACTAGTGAGGCAGAACAGGTTTCTATATGAACACAGAAAATACTCAACCAACTCCAGGAGGTAAGGGAAAGAACTATAAACTGACACTTGGTAAATAAGCAAACATTATCCAGATGAAGACCAGAGAGAAATTGAACAAGTGTTCAGAAGAGTATTGCAAGGTGAGAGAAATTGTTTGGAATCTTGGTGATAAAGGGAAACTATCCTCAAAACACATGGCAATAGAGGAATACATAATAGTAATGAGATGGGCACATAGAAAGCCAACAAGAGAGACATTGAGGGAAGGGGGAAATGATGAAATGTCTTGTATTTTATATCAAGGACTTCTGGGTTTTAGCCAGAAGTCAATAGAACATTAATTTAGGTCTTAAATTCAGGGGTGATGTAATTAGATGAAATATAGTCAAAAGGCATTAGCTTCTGGGTTAGGATATGTTGCAAAAGGAACAAGTGGAGGAACAAATTCTTTTTAGAATGTTCTGGAAATGTTCAGGAATAAGACAGTGGTTAACTGGACTAGATAATCAGAAATGCAGTAGAAAAGAATGAACACACTAGTGAGATTTTGAGGAGATGCAGGTAAGATAAATTGGATAGACTCCTGAGTAATCTCTTTCCAGGTATGGGTAATTGGATAATTTACTCCCAAATTTCAATTTTAACCTCTTGGAAGCTCTTTTTTTTTTTTTAACTGACTTTTCACTTTACCAAAACAATGTATTTACCAGATCTCCCCGTTGCATCTGGAAATGTTCAGATTCCTGTCCAGAGTGACTTGAACGTCAGAGTTTTAAGAGTCCCTCTCTGTTTCTTCCTACCCACCTCCTGAATGCTGCCCTGACCTTGTTGGTCATGGGTACTGATAATACAAGTGACTAGATTCATGAGATGTATAAACTTAAATGTGGAAGAAGATTGAAGAGTAGTTTTTCCCTTAAAACTAAAACTCAAGTTTTGGATCAGCTCAGAAAAAGTAAACTACTAAAATAATTTTGTTGAAGGAGATATGAATTGGAAAAACAATTAGTAAACATCTAAGAAGAACTCCCACTTATATTAATTTTAAGTGTTTTAATTTGTGCTGTACTTGAAAGAAAATAAAATTAGAAAAAGTAGATGGTTGTGGATGAGGTTTATGTGAAGAGAACTCAATGAAAATACTCCCAAAGAGAAAGGCTTGACCTTATTTTAAGGGACTAATAAACATACTCTTACATGTTTACAGTAGAACTGAAAAGAACAAGTTTTTTGTGTATGATACTTACATAATTCCCTGCTTTGACATTTCGATTAACTTTAAGGGCAGGTTCAGATAGCATTAGATTAGAAGATTTTTATTGTACTTAAAGTATTTCTGCTTGGTCATTACATTTCTTTTATCACATCTCAATCTGTATATAATACTAAGAAGGCAATGATCAGTAAGCTATTTTAACATGAAACCATGGAAAATAAAAATGAGAATGGTAACTATATAAACACAGAAAAATAAACCATACCACTGTACCACCACCTTTCCATCCAGTTAATGGCTGTGTTTTATTTTCAAATATCTGCAGGCTAAGTATATAAAGAAAATAAACCATTGATTTTCTTATAAAGTAGGAAGAAAGGTTACATATGAGAATGGGGTATATGCAGATGATTATGCTTTCCTTAATGTAGCATTTCCTTTAGGTTTTAGCATTAACCAAAGTCCTATTTTGTACATCAACTTATTTAGCTTTCATTTAAAATGACATTTTAGGCATGGAATGATAGCTTCCTAAGTGTTTATATAAGCCATTTCTTACTTAAATAGCTTTCTGTAAAAAATATGTATATATAATAAAACTAAAGACATAGTATGAGTTTTGAATATCCATCTAATGTATGAGCACTGAAGCTCTATTTAACAGAGTCAAATTAATGTTATTATCTCAAAGGCACAAGGAATTTGTATTTTTTCCAAGAATAGTATTGCATTGATAGAGTATTTCTACTTCTAGTAGGAATTATATATATATATATCTGTATGCATATCTGTATAAATCAGTTTTGGAAAAAAATTCTGGATAAAGAAAGGGGTTTATGATCAAATTTTGGTATTGAATTAAGTTCTTCAATAAATTTTGATTAAGGTTATTAGTAATTACCTCGACTTTCATATAAGATGGTTTTCTCTTAATCACAGTTAAATTATTCATATTTCTAAATGTTAAATGATATACCATATTCTCCTTACTGTGGTAATAAATTGCAATCTTTTGGTTGTGGTTGATATTGTTTATTCTATATTATAAGTAAGCTACAGAAAATTCCATATCAAGTCATAGTTTAAGAAATTATATTCATAAGCTCTCCTACTTTAACATGTTAAATATATCAAAGTTTAGATTGTCAAAAATAGTTAATGTACAGTCATCGAGAGCTTTCTCCAACCACCAAGAGAGCAGGGGCAGAATTCTTGAGATAAAAGCCATTATAGTGCTAGCGTGTCTGGGACAAAAGAACTGGGTGTCCAGGGGCTGCAGGCAGCAAGGGACAGTAGGTGTGATCTATCTGGAATGCTTTTAGAAGGGTAGGAGGTGGCAGAATGGAGAAAAGGATCCAACATAATGGGCAAGAAAGAGGTCTTCAGGGGAAATGATGGATTTTTAAGTTTCAGGGTGCTAGAAAATAGAATTTACTCTTCCTGTATTGTTGCATTTACCTTTTATACAAAGGTGCTGGTTAACATTTTAGTTGGACCTTGCTCCTCTTAATTACTACAGCATTCTGGAAGATCATGTTGGTATAAGACTTTGAAATATTTTCAGTGTAATCAATTTCAATTTTGGATAATGGAATTTATTAGATAAAATATATTCCAGAAGTTAAGAGACCATCAAACCTACATTAATCACTATCTGAAGGTTAAGTGAAGAAAATCTTTATATGAATTCCTAATCTCCCTGATAGAAGCTTTTTCACATTTGATGACATAACCATACCTATCTTGGAAGGATTTGTGTCATTGTGCTGGTTATTTTTCTAATGTGTCAGCCATCTTTAAGTATAAAATTCAACTTCCATTGTGCATTTTCTGTTTATATTTTGCTACAGATATGACTTGACTACAGATGACTTGCTTTGGTACCTTCTGTGGTATGCTAGAAAATGTTTAATAATTGCCTGGCATCACTCTCATGCACACACACCAAAACCTGAATTGCACTATTTTCCAACTTCTGTGTTGTAAATACCAACAGGGCTTCTTTCTAGTATCTGACATGACCTCACTAAATGTGGAATTTTATATTCTTACAGTAATCCTATCATATAGACTTAAATAACCTCAAGAGCATATGTAATAGTAAAATAGGAAGTTGTGCGTTTTGAGTGTTTATTATCTTTTTTTTTTTTAAAGATTTTATTTATTTATTTGACAGAGAGAGAGAGAGAGATCACCAGTAGGCAGAGAGGCAGGCAGAGGGGGAGAGAGAAGCAGAGCCCTTGCTGAGCAGAAAGCCCAATGCAGGGGCTCAATCCCAGGTCCTTGGGATCATGACCTGAGCCAAAGGCAGAGGCATAACTCACTGAGCCACCCAGGTGCCCTGCTTTTTGGTTTTAATGTAAGTTACTTAGTCATAAATTAAAATAATTTTAAAATTTAAAAATTTTTAAATGTGTCTTAAATGACTTTCTCCCCAAATTCCTGACAACTACTGTCTTAAAAGAGATAATCTTTTTTTTTTTTTTTAAGATTTATTTATTTTAGAGAGAGACAGTTGGGGGAGGGGCAGAGGAAGAAAGAGAGAAGTAGACTCTCTGCTGTGCAGGGAGAATGAAGCTGGCTGAGATGATGACCTAAGTTGAAATCAAGAGTCAGACACTTAACTGATTGAGCAACCCAGGGGTCCAGAGATAATCTTTATAGAACAGAAATATGGTCTCAATTTAGTTCAAGATACATGACTCCATACCATATTAACAGGTGTTAATCAGTTAGGTTTTCTTTCAGTTAATGTTATAAAGTTAGCCATTGCCTTTTATGTTTTCCCATAGAATGGCAGATATATATTTTATTGTGGAAATTTTCACAAGGTACTGTAATTTTTTGTGGGTCCCCACTAATCCCTGACGTCTTCGAAAGGAGGATAGATATTCTTTAGAATTTTTGTTTCTGTTTTGTTTATGTCGTTGTTACAAGCTACATCCCCAAGAACAATTACAGCTACTGGTCCAAAGGATATTTTCAGTGAATGTTGCTTTTTGGTTGGGTGAATGAATAAAAGATGCAGGAACTTACTTAAGAGGATCTCATGTATTTAGGAACCATATATTTAAATGGAAACATTATTTGCAAAGTCATCTCCATTTGCTCTTTTGATTGGCTGAGAAGTGGGTGGAGACTGACAGCAGTGGTATGAACATCCAAGTTCCTTTCAGTAGATTAAAACTATCAATAAGGTGGAAATCCTCTTCTGCATTTGAAATGACAGAATGTTTATGGAGTTTATCAGGGTTATTTTCTCATTCTTTCAGAATCAGTATTAATGAATTTCATATATTTTACACTAAGGTAGAAGCGTTTTGGGGAAAAAACCCGAAACATTAAGAATCTTAACTGTGATTTTTTTTCCCCCCTAAAGATTTTATTTATTTATTTGACAGACAGAGATCACAAGTAGGCAGAGAGGCAGGCAGAGAGAGAGGAGGAAGCAGGCTCCCTGCTGAGCAGAGAGCCCGATGTGGGACTCGATCCCAGGACCCTGGGACCATGACCTGAGCCGAAGGCAGAGGCTTTAACCCACTGAGCCACCCAGGTGCCCCAGGAGCTAACATTTTTATGACTACTCCAGTAATCATTGATTTAAGGAAAAGAAGCTACTTTTTTTTTTTTTTTAATGATTTTATTATTTATTTGACAGAGGGAAACACAGTGAGAGGGAACACAGCCAGGGGAGTGGGAGAAGGAGAAGCAAACTCCCCATTGAGCAGGAAGCCTGATGTGGGGCTCGATCCCAGAATCCCAGGATCATGACCTGAGACTAAGTCAGATGCTTAACAACTGAGCCACCCAGGCACCCCAAGAAGTTACTTTTGTAATATGTTCAAAGTAGCTGGCCCTTTCTGAGATTTACCTGCCTGGTGTTAGGTATTTCCATACCCTTAGGTCACATGAACTATGCAGTACAATGCATCAACATTGTTACCACCATTTTTCAGTGAGAATTTTCAAAAAGGTTAAAAATTCCTGCATCATGTAAAACACAATTTGTAGTTTAGCAGGCTATGAAAATAGTGCTTTGGCACTTCAAACATTATACATATTACTTATGTTGTTTATCATTGCTTTGTGTCTGTAATCACAATGACCATCTGTGATTCCGTTTACTCGTTCAATCTCCATATGTTTTTCTAAGTATCACTACCACTATTAATACACAGTTTTATTTCAAGGTAATTTACCTATTATTTTTCAACATAGTCTCCTATAGTTTAAATTAAAAGAAAAAATGAGTGCAGTATATAACTCATAAATTAAACTTAGTACCAATTTCTTTTGCTTTGGCTTTATAATTCCTTCCAAGATAAGGAAGAAATGCCAAGTCATGTTAGTGCATGGAGTTTCATGCATTCTTGTGGTGAGTAATCTAAGAAACTTAAACTTACAACCAAATATTATACTTGAGGGAAAGTTCAAATCTTGAAATCCCAACGACTGTCTTAAGTAAAGCATGATATAAGATTAAATGAATTGTGTAAACACCCTACTTTACTCTTTTGAAGAAAAACTGATTTCCACAATGTATAAGATAATAACATGCAGGTGGTTTTTCTAACTGTTCAACGTTTACCTTTTAATAAATCTATTTTATGTCATTCTTGCTTGTAATTTTTGGCTTTGCTTTGTTTATTTTAAAGGCCATATAAATATAGTCATTCTTTTAGTATGCGATGTTCCTCATAAGCGTTTTATTAAGCTAACTAATGAGTTCCAGCTTGTCTTTTGCTGGATGCCTTATTTCTTAATGACCCTTGATAAGGGTAAATACACTTTTGTCTAAAATCTCCTTCTAATAAAAAATGCAACCTTCTCATCAAACATAAGGCAAATGCCAAATCTGATTAACAACTAGAAAGACCATAGACAGAAAATTAATTAAGGCCCCCAAATGCCTGAACTTCATGGAATTGTTTTAAATATTTTGAAGCATAACATGATTTATGACAACAAGATTGTTTTTGAAGATCCTTTCAAATGTGGATTTTTAAAATCGGTGATCCACAAAAACAGATAAGCCAATATTCTTCTTGAATCCTTGACCCACTGATAATAAATCCTGGTATCTAATTAAATTTGAATGAGTTATCTTGATAGCAAATTACTGCTGGTTTTCTTTTTTGTGCAGTGTAGGATAGTATTGTTAGAAATCACCTTACTAAAAAAAGTCTGTAGAAGATATCTCTGGAGTAAGTTATTCAGCCCACCTTTTAACAAATGAAAATGGCTCGACAGCATGCCAATGTTAAAGTCTTTATAAATACATGTATCGTTGATTTATATACTGTCATCTTTTTACATCAATGCATTTCTAAGTAAATTACATTAAACATAAAGTAAGTTAAACGTAAAGACTTTCAAATGCATAAGTTGAAAAAGGACTAAGATGAAAGACTAGTATCTAAAGTGGAATTCTTAGGCAAATCAAATTATTGATGGGGGAAATTAGGAATACTTTATGCTTCTTTATGCTTTTATAATTGAAGTATACTGATTTGGCTACTAAATTTCTTCATTATATTTTTTCTTGTAACTTAACATACGTGGTCCTATTTGTTTCTTTCAGACATTTTAGAATGGGTTGAAAATAATCTGTATTTTTCATTTTCTTTGAACTAGTTTTAGCTGCCATGATACTTTCTATTCACAAACAATAGTAAATACCAATAACAGCCAAAATAGTCTCTGTGATTATAGTTAATCTAATTTTATTTTTATAACCAAACAATAATCAATGAATTTATCCGTATAAGAAGTATGTATTTAATGCATGACACATCAGCTCATCTGATGTGATGTGTGTCATTATAAAAAGATAATACATAACCTCTGTTAACTCAGGTGGGGCAACTGAGGCACACAGAGGTTAAATAACTTGTACAAGTTCACACATATAGTTAGTGGTAGAGCTGAGTTATGACCTTAGAAGAGAGATGAGTCATCAAGTTACTAAATAGATGGGAAAGATAAGAGGAACTCACAAAATGTGAGCAAACACCAGATCTGGCCTAATTTAGGATATAAAATAAAAAGAAAAAAGAAATCTTATAGAGCATCTGTAAATTGCACCAAAAAGGCAGTATTTTTATGAAGTTTTAAAATAAAGCATGACTTTGAAATCAATTTGTATCGGAACCACAGAAATTCTGGCCTTCTAAACTCAGTGCGATACACATACAAGCACATATATTTTGTCAGTGGTTAATACAGTTTCACTAGCTAGACTGTATACTATGTAATTCTCTATAGACTAAACTCAGTGCTGTGTACATAGTGGACATTCAATAAGTACTTGTGAATTTATCAAAATCTCAGTGTATGTATAATGATATATCCAAGTAGAAACAAATTTCATGAGCTCAACACCAACATGACTTTCATCATTGAAGAAATAGGGTTTCATGCTTAATTTCCATCATGGACAAAATGAATCGAGGACTCCATTTACTCTCTAATGAATTTCTCTGCATCAGGGAAGTATTTAATATGCTACCACAAGTAGGGATGCCTGGGTGGCTCAGAGGGTTGACCCTCTGCCTTTGGCTCAGGTCATGATCTCAGGGTCCTGGGATCGAGTCCCGCATCGGGTTCTCTGCTCAGTGGGGAGCCTGCTTCCCCACTCCCTCTCTCTGCCTGCCTCTCTGCCTACTTGTGATCTCTCTCTGTGTCAAATAAATAAATCTTAAAAAAAAATGCTACCACAAGTATTCTCTAAAGAATTATTCATGTTCTTAACAAAGAAGGATATATACCTCATGCCAGGAAAGAGGGAACCCAGTAGTGTTTGGATCAGCACTGTGTCTGTCAGGGAAGGTGGCAAAATACCAAGAAATTTAAGAATTACAGAGAAGTAGAGTTCTGATCTTGTTCAGGACTCTCCCTAGAGAAAAAAAAAAGTGGTGGGCTTTTTTTTTAGTTTCTAAGAACCCCATTGTTTGGTCTCTCTTAATAAATTTAGCATGCTTTGAAGGAAGCTCTGTAATGAAAGGAAAAGTCTACAAAATCAAATACATAAGAGCTCCAATATCAACTTTGTTAATCATTATTTCTGGGCACACAAACAAGGTTCTTAGTATTTTTCACATGAGGTGTACTTTTTGTAAAATAGAGCCAAAATATTGGTTTGAACTGACTAGACAATAAAAAAATTTTTAAAGGAGTTGGCACATATCAGGTGTTAGGTTATTTTCTATATATATCCTATATCTTCCAAAGAACAATTTCCAAAAAGTTCAATTATGTATTGAATATCTAATCTAATAATAAAAACTGTGTCTTTAAAAATCAATTTTTAAACTGTTAGGAAAGACTGAAAATTTTTAAAAAGTCAAATCATTTTTTATGTATGATTCCTGATGTTGAGTTTTCAAGTCCATAAATAAATAAATCCTTTGTTTTGCTAATATCTGTGTTCTGTTTATGAAACATACAATTCAATTTATTTTAAAGATAAATACAGATGGTTATGTCAGAGTTTTGGAAAACAAAAATCCATTAGTTTGTGTGATTTCAAGCTGACAATTCATGCTTTACTGCTTAAAAGGTAGTACTTTACAAAAAATTGCATAAAAATGAGTATGTTTTTAGTAAAGTCCCATTGCCTCTTGTATCTTCTCTACTCTAATGTTGTGGTTTCCATTCATGAGACCTAAATGGCAATCCTTATCTGGCAAGATGTTCAATAGTGTTGTGTGTAGCCTAAAGATGCCTGTACTTAATAATCTGTGAATAAGTCAATGGCAAAAAAATTATTTTCATGCATACTTTAAATACAACAATGGACACACCTGAAAGCATGTTTGCATATATGCAAAATAGTAATTTAAAATAGAAAAAATAAGGAAAACCTGTTGGTTATACTTGAGATCTCCAGTGCTAGATTCAAAATGATTGTGGTAGTGTGCCCACACAGAGCACATAAACGTGTGGATGATGAGATATAAAACACACTATTTTAGATCTGCATCTACGTTCTCCCTTATGATTAGATGCAAACATGTTTGCTGTAAGCCAATTTAAAACAAAATTTTCCATACCTGAATATTAGTGCCTGATATTATCCTGACAGGAAACAAAGGTTTTCGCCCCGCAATAAAGATAAAAAATATTTTACATGCCTGGTTGGCATAGTAAATGACTGAAAATAAAATATAGTTAAATATGTGGCAGTTCTCAGGTCTTTATTATAGATTAGCACAGACTGGAGAGCAAGATCCAAATGATGAGACCTAAGCATGGAAATAGGACTTTAATAACAAGGAGGTGATACCTTGTTAAAGTTTGTTGTAGTATGATCTCTAGTCAGTGTTATCTGGCAAGAAAGGATATTGCTGGAAAGCATTCTCCTTATTACTGTGTGTGTGTGACTTTTGATTTTTCTCACTGTTTTTTGCTGTAGAGATTTTATAGATCTAAACAAGTTATTGTAAACTTCTGTATTTGAGAGTAGACAAACTTAGATCAAGAAGAGGTTTGGAGGGGCGCCTGGGTGGCTCAGTGGGTTAAAGCCTCTGCCTTCGGCTTAGGTCGTGATCCCGGGTCCTGGGATCGAGCTCCGCATCCGGCTCTCTGCTCGTCGGGGAGCCTGCCTCCCTTTCTCTCTGTGCCTGCCTTTCTGCATACTTGTGATTTCTATCTGTCAAATAAATAAAATCTTAAAAAAAAAAAAAAAAGAAGAGGTTTGGAACCATTTTTTAAATACCTTCTTTAACTAGGCATCCCCAAAGACTTCATACCTCACAAATCAGAAACACTGTATAGACTAAGAGCACAGTTATATAGTTCAATTTGCAAAAGGGAAAAAATGATTTTACAAAATATGTTGTCATATATCTGGAAGAGGCAAAGAAGATTCCAAGTGAAAATAAATCTGAGCTCGTGATTCTGAGAATTTTCAAAATCATCTGAAATATTAATTACTGTTATGTTGCAGTTCTGAGTGAGGAATAGAGTTATTAATGAGAAAAAGATAGATTTGGTATTCTCGTTCAAGCGCAGTGCCTCTTATCAGTAAGTAGCTTACATATCTAGGATTAAAAAACATCAGACCCACACAAAAAAGGAAAAATATATTATTATATTTCCTTTCTTCCCCCTTCGTCCTAAAACTTTAAGGAAAAAGCTTACATGTAAATAGGCTGGGAGTGAAAAAAAAATTATAACATTGAACTCATTAATCATATTTTTTATAGAAACATCAGTATGTATGTACATTTTCATCTATTTCTTTGGTTTTGATAGTTTATTGATTTTTAATATCTTGTAAGTCTACTTGGCTTCATATTAATTTGTAATAGTGATAGAACATTTAAGTGTCCATGAAAAAAATTTTTGTGAACATCAGTACTTTGGAAAAAGTGTTCCCCAAGAGGGTGAAATGTAGGTGCTTTAACAGGAGGCTGTCCTCTCTTTTTCCAGTGCTTTCTCGGGCCCCAGCTGATCCAGGTGTTCTCATAATGATTTCAGTGATCATACTGTGAGATCCATGGTTAACACTTGGGTAAATCAAATAAAGCAAACATCTTTACCTAAGGTAATTTAAGGATTTCTCATCTATAAATTGGGCCTTTAAAAATAAATATTCTCAGCACAACTTCGTTACTATTAATATTAAAAATTGTTATAAACGGTGAGCACCTTCATTCAAGGAATTACTTTATTCTGTTCGGACTACTATAATAATAGGTGGCTTATAAACAACTAACTTTTCTCACAGTCCTGCAACGTGGAAATTCAAGCTCACAGCAGTAGCAGATTGGGTGTCTGGACAAGACTGCTTCCTAGACCATAGTTTTCTGAAGGTAACTCTGCATGACAGGACGAGGGCTCTCTCTCAGACCATTTTTATAAGGGTGCTAATCCTATTCAAGAGGGATCTACCCTTATGATCTAAGGACCTCTCCAGGGCCCCACCTTGTTACTCACTGGGCATTCGGTTTTAATGCATGAATTTTAGAGGTACACAGACATTCAGTCCAGAGCAGGAATTATGTCTTCTACATCCTCGTGAGTACACACACAGGCACAAAACCTATAGAATGCCTTGTGCCTAGTAAGGGCTTATTCAGTACTTATTTGTAAGTCCTTTGTAAGTTATTACATCACTCATTTGTAAGATAAGGTAGTAAACTTACTTATAAATTAGAAGAATATATCCATTAACCAAGAAAGATTGTGTGCTTAGCTATCAGAGAAGGCTGCATTACTACAGTGCCTCCAGTCAGTCTCGGTGGGGAGTGTGTGATGTGTGTGTGGATGATGTGTGTGTGTGTGATGTGTGTGTGTGGGCTGGTGGGGGCAAAAGAAGGAAAGCGGGCGTTGGGTCTGTCGTGAAGTCAAAACCTGAAGTGATGGAGAAACCTGTTCCCCATGCCTTCTGCCCTTTACTTACATTGAATGTGGAGTGGTAGTGTGGCCAGGTTTTATACTTTCCCCTGCTTTGGAGAAAGATGGGGTCACCTGGCACCATCCTTTTTTGACCAAAGCTGTGTGGGCAAAGTTAATGTGTAAATGGTTGGCCAACTTGGCAGACTCAAGGGAGGTGCAGACCCACCTGGAATGGGGTCAGTCCCCAGGGACTCAAAGTTATTCTTTTCTCAAAACCTGAAAAGGAATCTTTAGGACTTAGAAATGGTGGAATTAAGAATAAGGGACCAAAGTAACATCAGCAGTGAGGTACACGTAAATAGTTAACTAAGGCACATTTACAATGAAACATTAACAAATGCACATGGTAATCAAGACTTCTAAGTGTTTTGTACTATCATTGGAGAGAAGTTTGTAGTAAAGTATGTTCAAAATCTTAGAAATGACTCAAGAGAAACATAAAATTTGAACATATGCCAAAGATTTCCTTTAATATATCCGTTACTGAGAGGACCCACTGGATGTATAAGACTAGTTCAAAAACCAAAAAAGGAACAGAAACTTAGAGATTGGTCGGTCAGAGGAGTAGGGCGATGAATGTGCCAATAGATACAAAACTCGGCAATAGACTAACATCTGGAGTTATCTTCTATCCTGGACAGAAGATACTTACATTGCTATCGCATAAAATTATCGTCATTGCTCTCAGCAGTCATCCACTTATTGCTTTTCTGAATGCTAACTTCAACACTTAAGAGTTATTAAATGTACTTAAATAGGAAGACAAATGTACATATACCTCAAAGGTCAGATAATTCCTTAAGCAGATTGAGCTAGTACAACACCCTCTACTCCGCAAAGAAACCTTGAATCCTTTTGCCTGTTTCCAAATTTGAGGTCACTTTTCCCCCCATGACATTGGCTATCTTCCCTTCCTCCAGCCTTCACATTTGTGCTTACAAGTCTGATCTTCTGTTGTTGCTATTCTCACTGGTGGTTGAAGCCACTTCTAATGGGCAAGATTTATACCTTAACTGACAGTGCCATCAAGATTTGTCATTAGTTATTGACTTTTTTAATGCCATCATATATGAGGTTGCATCATGCTGCTGGCAACAAGACCCCCTTTCTTGATCTGGTGGGAGAATGTCTTCCAATGTTCAATGAATATGTTCCAAGTGCCATTTACATATTATCCTGTTTTATCTATTATACCTTATAATCAGGTTATTGAATGAATCAATCTATTTTTTAACAGTACAAATGAAAGCAAAGGGAGGGGCAGGATCTTGCCATATGCTTGGCATTTAATAAATGGTGGAACCAGGATCTGATTCTGTTCTCTAAGGCTAAAGTCTGGTTTTCTATTAAGATACTAACTGTTTGAACAAATGACATTAACTTATTCCATCTCACTTTTCAAATATTTACTTCTACCTCGACTGGTTTCTTCATGCAATTTTATTTTTCTATTTATCAAAGGACAGGAATCAGGATATCAGAGCCTTCAGCTGTCAACATCTAGCTCTACGGCCAGGGAAGAATGACCTCTCTAGTTGTAAACAGTTCTCACTTGGCTTACTTGGCCACAATAACCATTGCAACCTCACTTTTTTTTTTTTAATAAGATTTTATTTATTTATTGGATGGCTCAGTAGTTAAGCATCTGCCTTTGGCTCAGGTCATGGTCCCAGGGTCCTGGGATCCAGCTCTGTACCGCATCGGGCCCCCTGCTCAGCGGGAAACCTGCTTCTCCCTCTCCCACTCTCTCTCTCTGTCTCTCTCTGTCAAATGAATAAATAAAATAATAAAAAATATTATATTTATTTGAGAAAGATAGCATGTGAGTGGCAGGGAGTGGCAGAGGGGTACAAGCAGATTCCATGCTGGGCCTGGAGCTGGATGTGGGACTCTCTCTTCTGACCCTGAGATCATGACTTGAGCCAAAACCAGGAGTTGGTTGCTTAATTGGCTGAGCTACATGGGCTCCCTATGATCTCATTTTATGTACTACCCTCATTCTGTTTTTACCTTGGGCTAATCTGTTTCAGTGTTTCCTTCATTCCTGACATTCTGAGAATTAATGTTTATCCTTGTTTGGTGATTTCTAGAAGGAAGAAATATTTTTCTTACAAAGTCCTATTAATAATCATTTGCTGCAGCAACCTAGACCTATTTCATGATGGTTTTTGTCTTTGCCTTCCTTAAATCATTATCGCTTGTTCCCAGCTGATAACAAAGAACCAGGTAAGCAGTTTAATTGACAATGTTGTTACTTCATTCAAAGTTTCTCCTATACCATCTGAAAAGCCCACCTTCCCCCCCAAAACACTCACCTCTTTCCTGTCTTCTGTGTGTTATACCTGCTTGTGTTATCATTTTATGTATTGGGGAAAATTCACATTTGGTCCAGAAAATGAGCATGTTTTCTTAGATATTTTGAAAGTTAAGATTCCCCTCATAATTAACATTCAACCCACCAAAATAAAGGCTATGTTGGTTGTAGGTCAGAGAACAGGATCAGGGAAAACGGTGTAGTTGCTAGAGCAGAGGGAATGATCCGTACAGCTCCCAGTAATAGGGGTAGAGATCTAAGTGCTTAGTCATCTTTAACACTACCATTAGCATCACTTTTATGAACTACAGACATAATGATGCTCTAATTTCAAAAAGATGTAGATGACTCCTTGATTTCTTACAGAACAAAATCAAAACCCTTGTCTACGATACCCAAGAACACTTTGTTTTGTCCTGAAAACACATTTCTTGACTCATTTCCTACGCATGCTCCTTTACCAGCAATCCCTCACTTCCCCAAACGAGCAAGTCCTCATTTCTCCATGCCACCTGCAATGAAATTCCCTAGGTCTGGAAGATGCTCTTGGCCTGTCTTCATCGGATGAAGTCTTAGCTCAAATCCAAAGCCCAATACAACCCTCTCTGAGGCTTTTCCTAGCCAGCCCAGATTCCTTGCAAGATGCTTTGTGGAGCTATTACTACCTTGCCTGGGGGCAGAAGGAGCTTTCTGTGTACTCTATGGTACTTAAGGCTCTGTGGTTCATCTGGTCACTAACAAGTCTTCCTTACTAAAGTGAGAGCCCCTTGAGGATAGGAAAGATCTCCTTTTCTCTTTCTACTTCTGGAATGGTGCACATGCACAGAACAGGTCCTGCTGGATAGGCTTAAGGAGCATGGCATACAAATGCCTGGGGGGGTGCAAGATGCAGGCCTATGGCTTGGTAGAAAGTTCCCCAAAGGGACACTACAAGTTCAAATAAAGAGACCGAGATAGAGCATGGAGTGGGGAGGGGGTATCAGACAGATTATTATTCTCAAGAGGCCAAATAAAAGAAGTAGGGCTTTCATTTCCAAGTAAATGGGGGTATTGAGGAAAAGTGTTAAATCAAGGTCTTTATCCCAGAAGAATGAGTCTGAACATATTCTGGAACTAGGCTATAAGGTAAGAGTTGTTGATTTGAAAAGAACCAGAGCAAATACACAGGAAAATACCAATGATACGGTACTCCTCAAACTCCCCACAGGCAGAAGAAGATTTCACTTAGTGCTTTTAGGTCAAGTCAGATTCATTCACACCTCTCCATATCCCTGGGAAGGAAAGAGGGTTCATGAAGAGGCCCGCCATTTTATTTCTGCCTTCAAAAAGTCTCTTTGGATTCTGCATCCCTACCTATTTCCATGCTTTGGTCCCAGCCGAGTTTCCTATTCATCATTTTGTGGTGGCACTTGTTATTTAATCCATATTGAATTCTGTGTTTAGTGGCTTTGGATCAATGACCTGATTTGTTTGTTTGTTTTTTTTTTCCTTTGATGCTGCTTTTCATGTCCTTCTCCTTGAATTTATGTGCTCAGATATCAGGCAACTTCTGATTTATGCCTTCCCTGTTTCAACCTGTTAGAATTTTGTGCCCTGACCTATGTCAGGACCTGCAATCCTAAATTTCTGAGAAACTGAAGGTGTGGAGCATCCTAGGGAGGCAAGCAGGTTATAATTCTTCCTTCAAATATGTATGAAGAATTCGATGGCTTATCTCAGCTTCCTCTAGTCATGTTTCTGATTTCACTCTAAAAACAAAACTCAAGTATTATAGAAGAGGGGTTGCTATTATTTCAGCTGTATTTGTTCATTCATTTTAACTCGAGGAATCTTTTGAAGTAAAAACGTTGGGCTTAGAAAAGACAAGACCATAGCTGGTCTATCAACAGCGTACGGCAAGAAGACATGTAAGGCAGCCACAGTCTTCTGGCTTGGTAAACTGTCATCAAAGGAAGTTGTAAAAAGTGGAGATCTCTCAATAAAGGTGCTCTACTTAAACTAGGTGAACTGCATTCTACATAATTGTTTAGGAGTTAGAAGAAGCTTTGATGTTATTAACTTCCCCTTCTATGAAAGAGAACCAGTTATGAGACCACGTTATGGAAACAAAACTCCCCCCACCCCCCACTTCACATTTTCTTTCTTACACTTCCTTTGCTTCAAGCCAGCTTTTCCTAATTAGTCAGATGGAAAACTAATGGAGTTGTTGGAAGGCTGATTAAGTAATTTGCAGCCCCAGAAAAACATCAATCACTATTTGGAGATGAGAGACTCTATTTAGCAATACAATGGGTTGGTATACTGAGAGCAAGCCTCAAGTTCTGGTCCTAAGGGAAGTTGCACAGAATCCTCTGATTCTAACCCCAGTTGTCTCTCCTTATCGGTTAAGGGAGGCTGCTAATAGTGGGGGGCTATAATCACCTTCATGTGCCTATTCAAGTCCCTTAACATCCCTTCTTTGTGGGATGTGTTAGGACCAGCTCTTGGCAAATCATAGAGGGGATACAATTCTCTGCAGAGGCTGGTTCTTTATTCACTGTTTTTTGTTTGTTTTATTTTGTTAATTTTTTAAGGTTTTATTTATTTAGAGAGAGGGCTCAAAAGGGTAAAGAGGGGGAGGGACAGTCTCCAGCACACTCCCTGCTGAGAGTGGAGATTGACTAGAGGCTGGATCCCACAGCCCTGAGACATGACCTGAGCCAATATCAAGAGTCAGACATGTATCCAACTGAGCCACCCAGGAACCCTTATTCACTGTTTCTTTAATTCATCCATCCATCAAGCAAACATTTTCCTATATATTGTAATCCCATGTGTGTAAATTTTTAAAAAGATATGCACGTAGGTTCATTATGTGAAAATTATCAAAAATATTCAAAATATTCATAACATTGTTTTTCTGGTCTGGCAGTAGTAGCATCAGAAGTTGGGGGAAAGTTCTGGGAGTTTTTCACTTAAACCCCCTCTAAGGTATTTGATTTCATGAACAACACACATTCAGACACACATACACAGACACACACATGTGTATGTATATATATTTAAAAAGTAATTGTATTTCTTAAAAGAACTCAACGTTTTCCCAGAGAAGAATCTGGAGCTAGAGAGAACATGTGTCCTGGGCCATGTGTGTTAGAAGCAGCTAATTCAGGTGTGAGGCATGGCTGAGCCGTTAGGGAAGTATAACTTACTATTAGACTCAATGGTCCACACTGACCAACAGGCAAACTCCAAGAGATCCCTGAGTGGTCTTGCTTCTTCCTCTCTTCCTGCTTCCAAAATAGTAATCTGTTGTTTTTATTTTCAAAGTTCATTGATTCTAAATAAAAATAGCATACAGTTTATTTTTTTATAGTTTAAGATCTTTTAAATTATGATACATTTTATTGCTCAGCATTTTAAATTCATCTTAGGCAATTTAACAAAAATTTGTTTTTAAATTTCTTTTTAAAGATTTTGATTATTTGAGAGAGAGAGAGAAAGAGCACAAACAGGAAGGGGCAGAGGGAGAGGGACAAGCAGACTCCTTGCTGAGTAGGGAGTCTGATGTGGGGCTTGATCCCAGAATCCCAGATGTCTAAATGACAGAGCCACCTGGGCATCCCCCAAAATCTAAATTTTAAAAAATATTAGAATAAGATATTACTTGATGTTTTTATTTTTCTTTTCTTGTTGATTTTTTTATTTTAAAATTTTAATTGCCTGTGTATTCTCTCTGCTCATTCTTGGATGAAGACTGAATAATTTCTTCAATGATCCAGTCTTTCCCTCTTCCTTTCTTCCTCAGTCTTTTAATGCACATGAGAACACCCTAAATTCAGTGAGGCAGAAATCAAAGTAGGAATATATTTAAAACATAATTATTGCAAACTGCTTCCAGTTTATATTTTCTCAAAATAACTGAAGTCTGGGAGTTTAAGCTACTTCCTCTCATCCGGTTCCTCTCTTTGTCTTTGGATATTTTATCACATAATGAGAAACTGATGAATAGTGAAATTTTGAAATTTCACTGAAGAGAAGGCCAAATTGAAAAAGTCCACTCAGTCTTTATATTCACAGTAACGTTAATTAGAAAGCAAAATAGCGGTGGTCTGAGGTACCTGGTTAAAATGGAAGCACCATGGCTCGGTTGATGACTGATTTCAAATTGCCTCCCTTCTATCATCCTCCAGTAGTCCAAGTGTAAATATTTTTGCAGCTTGAAATAAATTCATTCACAAAAATGGCTAATAAAATATATTTTTTTGTCTGAATACCAGCTGAAATGTACATCTTACTTCATTTCATATTGTGTGTCTGTGCAACCAAAACTTTGCTGACCAAAAAAAGTCTTATTTAAACCATTGTCTTCAGATCTTTACCAGACCATTGTAATTGATATTACAGATGAGTGCTTCACATGCGAACACACATCCTGTAGAGGATTCTTTATTGTAATTTAAATTCTGTAGCAAAAATAAGAAAAACTGGAGCACTCAGTACAATTTTGATTAGTAAGCAAAGTAAGAAGTAACTACAGTTTGCAACAGAACAACAGCAACTGGGTGTATAAACTATGTAATTAAGGCATATGTGCAAGATCCTCATTTCTTAGCCCTAAAATTCTTTGAAATATCCCTGGCAAGGTCCCCTACTGACATCATGAGTCTCCCTCCCTCCTGGGTCTCAGCCACTATCCCACTCTGAACTTTCTCAAGTGCTTTTTTATAATGACTTTACAGTCCTTCCAGTTCTCAATAATACATTTTCAGAAGTTTTGACTGAATATATAATGCTAAACTGTACACTTTAGCTGAGACCGGATGTATCTCAGTGTTGCTTAAGCCTTTCAAAGATAATCCTTTTTAATGGAATGAGAATAAACAAGCCGGGAATATGGGTTTGATTGCTTCTGCATTGTTTTTCTGTTCTCTGTTCTTCACCTTTTAAGTGGCTTTTAGCAGTGAGGAGTAAAGATGACTGAGGGACGATAAATAGAGTGTTAGTAGTGTGAGCTCTGGAATCGTAGGAATCTGCGCCCCATCCCGGCTTCATGATTTACTGCTGAAATGGCTCAAGATAATTCACTTACGTAACTGCCTCTATCCTTAGTTTTCTCGATTTTAAAATGAGAACTATGGGAGTACTTCACAGGAATGTTGTGGGAAGTAACAACACAGTGTAGAGTGAGCAATCGACACATTGCAATCATTGCACTTTAATTTGGAAACATTACAAATTTTATTTTAGAAAATAGAGAAAATTTCCTTGTCCAAGAAAGTCGCTCTCTACAGTCCTCTTCATAGGTTGAATTTGATCCCTTAGGTAGACTTAGCCCTAATGAAAAGAATAAGATGATGAAGATATCTTATTTTCCTGCAACATTCATTAAAAGAAAGTGCTTGCTTGACACCAGATAGACCATTTCAAATTATTGTTTCTGTTCAAAGAACAGATGCTATACGTCTGCATATGTATATACACACATGTATATACCATATAGCTTATATATACATGCACATATATGCCATATATGAATATATGTATGAATATATATATCTATTTACTTTATCAAAAATACACTCAAAATAAAAGTTAAATGACAAAAGTTACAGGAAAATTAATACTACTTTAGTATCATTACATATATAGGTACATAAAGATAGCATTATTGTCTATAGTGTTTTCTATTTCCATTATTTCCTCATGTCATTCTTTCCTAATGATATTCTTCAAGATGTGATGTCCTATTATGCCTGTAATGTAAGGTTGGGGAACAATTTTCTATGTATAAATATTTGCTTCCTAGACTTCAAATGAGAAGGCCATAGGTATTTGAAGAATCAATGACATTAAAATGGAAGTTTTCAAGGAGTCATTAAGTGCTTTATGTAATATTTATTTGTTGTATTTCACGAAAATGGGAGACCTATTCAGAGCCTCGTGTTTTATAACATTAGCTAGACTTCTGCCACATTTATTTCACATTTAGGAGTAAATTAAATGGTATTATAACTATCCAATTAGCTAGCAATGTGCACTTGAAAATATTTTTAAGGATATTTGATCTCAGACACACAGGAAAATGTTGATTGGGTATATATGAAAACGGGATTATAATTTGAGTTTGAGAATTGCCAAAGCTACTATAAATGTGCAATTTAAAAATTAATTTTAGTAAGCTCAGGAACTTATTGTTACTGATCTGGACATTTCCAAAGGCTTTAAAGATAGTTAAAGCAAGGTATTCTCATAATTACAGAAATTTTATTTAAAACAAATATATAGGGGTGCCTGGGCAGCTTAGTTGGTTAAGTATCTACCTTCGGGTCAGGTCATGATCTCTGGGTCCCGGAATTGAGCCCACATTGAGTCAGGCTCTCTGCTCAATGGGGAGTCTGCTTCTCTCTTTCCCTCTGCCCCTCCCCAATGCTCATCATCTCTCTCTCTTTCTCAAATAAATAAAATCTTAAACAAACATATAAATTATTTTTTTAAGAATTTATTTATTTGACAGAGAGTACAAGCAGGAGGAGCAGCAGAGGGAGGGGAGAAGCAGACTCCCTGCTGAGCAGGGAGCCCGATGGGGGGCTTGATCCCAGGACCCCAGGGTCACGACCTGTGCCGAAGGCAGATGCTTAACCGACTGAGTCACCCAGGCACCCCTCAAACATATAATTTCTAATTGCTAATTAGGTAGCTTATTTTTTAGTTTTGTAGGTCTGTTTTTACAATGAATTATATGTATTTATGATGCCAAATGTGCACACACATAGATCACAAAAATGTTTTTAAATTTGTATGAGACCCTAAGTATGCAGAACATTTTTCCCTGTGAAAAAAATATATGAAATATACGAGGATGAGTACATTTGTCAAGTGTTTACTTTTTGTGGCACATATTCACTTTATCATCCCTACTTACTCTACTAAAAATACACCCAAAATAAAAGTTAAATGACAAAAAGTACAGGAAAATTAACTACTTTAGTATTAATGTTTAAGATGAGGTGAAATTTTGGCTTATTAATTAATGTTTATATATTACACATTTCCATAATATACATTATCATTTGTATATATAACTGTGAAGTTATGTATACAAAGTAACTATATTACTTTCAGGGAAACAATAATGATATATAATGGTGAAAATAGGTGGAATTTGGGAAACAAGCCTTCCATCAATGGCAGTGTTCCAAATCCAAGCCAAAACTGAAAGCGAAGCAAGTAGATATGATAACTTTTAATCTATATACCCAGTTTCTGAAATATGACTGCATCTAAATTCTTAACTATTTGAGAGTAGTTATAAAACGAAACGGTGTTTTATCAAAAATAAAAATAATCTTAGGTTTTCAGAGTTTTAAAAACTTTATATTAAAACACGAATATTTTAAGCAGTGTAATTTTGATACTTCTTTACTTTCTGAAAGGATGGGATTTGGAACTATTAAGGGGTAAAATATAAAATTGGTCAAGGCTATACTGACGATAAATAATAGTTTGGATTTTATGAAATCCTAAATGTTTGACTTCTGCTCCCAACAGATACAAAAACTCAGTTTGATTTTAATGAGCAAAAATAATAAACAGTTTTACTCCATATGTTTCCTTGCGTAGCATATAGTGTCATCATATAGGTTACTGGGTTGTAAAACATACAAATACTGTGTAATGAATATCATTCTGTCAAGAAGCACTAAAACAAGCATTTTTCTGTTTTTGCTTTGCAGATTGCATTGATTTGCTCTGGTACTTTTTAGTTTCTAAAAGTTTGTATTTTAAGAAAAGACCTATTTTGATAAATCTTTGACAAAATAGTGGAAATGATAATTTACTTATTCTAGTTTCAGGAGAGTTTGGATAAAAGTAAATATGTCCATAGTCTCAAGCAAAGAAGAGATTAGATGGTGAAATACTTAGTTAAAAAACAACAACAAATTACAGGCACCATTACTTTGTTCTGATTACTTCCCTAGTGAAAAGTTCCAAGGGCTTTACTTAGACATTTCACAATGGATTTTTAAATCCATAGCAAGCATTTAAGGAGGAAATAAATTTGAGTTTCAGTTGCATTTATATGGGGCCTAAATTCTAAAGAAACATTGCTGAATCCCATACTGGGATCAGCCTCTAAATGTTTGATAAGAGACTTCTATAAGATATAGTTGCTCTGTCTTTTTTTCAAAATGAAGATTAGGGAAGAAACATGGATTAAGTTGCAAGATTAGAAGAAACTTTGTATTGATCAATGTAAAATCTGTAAATATTATAGAAACTTGTTTGACAACAAAGAAACATCTTTTCAGATTTTCTTCAGAAGTATCTTTTCTTTCTTCAGAGACTTATTTTAGAGAGAGCTTGAGGAGGAGAGGCAGAGAGAGGGAGCAAGAAACTCAAGCAGAATCCACGCTGACCATGGAGCCCAGCTCCATGCCACCGCCTGGGGATCAGACCTGAGCCAAAATCAAGAGTCACATGCTCAACTGACTATACCACCCGGGCATCTGACCTCAAAAATACCTTGATCCCATAATTAAGAATTGAGGTGCTGATTTAATACAACTTTGTGTGAAAGTAAACTGAATGGGACACTTGGGTGGCTCAGTCCCGTAAACTCTGACTCTATTTTGGCTCCAGTCATAATCCCAGGGTCGGGAGATGGAGTGCCACATCAAGCTCCAAGCTGGGCAAGGAGCCTGCTTAAGATTCTCCCTCCCTCCCCCTCCCTTGTGCACTCTCTAAATGAATGAATGAATAACATTACATGTTTAAAAAAAAAAAAGTGAATGATTACAAATATGAAATTTTTGTCAAAGCAATTCCCCTATTAAAGTTATTTGTTTTTTTTTAAATACTAAAGAAATCTTATTGTGTGTAATCAATAAAAGATGATAAAAACTTAGAGCATCATATTTACTGAGGGAGAAAACTACCAACAAAACTGTGAAAAAGATCCTACAAGTTATGATGTTTATAAAGGGGAGGAGGCTTGCAGTAGCAGGGCACATGGTGTTTGAAAATGGTAGGACGATAGCAAGACAGTTTCTATTCTTAACCCTGATCATGAGTCTGATATCTTGAGTTCTGCATCCCTAACATCTCTCATCAGTTGTTTTATTTTCTGGAAACTCTCATGTCTTCTAATTGTTTGACTTCTATATCAGGCCACAACCTTTGACCTTGCACTTTCTCGTTCAACTCTGATCTCTGCAGCTGCCTTCTTTGGGAACTGGTGTCCATTGCACTGAGCTCTAATTTTTTTATTTTCATTCCAGACTCCTTAACTAGATATTTTCATCCATTTCTAGTCAATTATCAATGCTTATCCATTGTTCATCAAGGAGTCATTTCTCCTCTGGAATATTGTGAGAGTCTCCTATTTCTTGTGTCCCTGTTCTTGGTGGCTATTGTTCACAGTGATGCCACATTATGCTTTAAAAATATGAGTGTTTTCATGTTATTCTCCTGCTGAAAACTCTTCCATTATTTCTCATTGCTTTTAAGTTAATATTCTAAGTCTTAAAAAAACCAAAAGCATTCTACCACTTTCTTTCTTTTTTTTTTTTTTTCCCATCACTACTTTCTTTACTCCAGCCTTGGGCATTCAAACTTTATCTTCAGGGTATTTATTTAAATTATATAAGTATATAATTTATAAATACATAAATATAAATATATAAATTACATAAATATAATAAATACTTAAAAATTATGCATAATATATAATCATATATAAATATATAACAAATATGCATGCATGATAGAAATACATATTTATGCAATAAATGCATATTTGTTGCATAAATATGTATTTCTATCATACATGCATATTTATTATAAAATATTAAAATTTAAATTTATTTAAATAAGAATTTTATCATATTGCTTTATATACATTTCCATGTACTTCACTTTCATATATTATATTATTTAATAGTTCATATTTTGTCTATCTAGAATTCAATATTTTTATATTTAATTTTTAATGAAAATTTTTAAATAGATAATAGATGAAAGAGTAACCTGGTGAGATGGGAAGTTCAAAACAACCATTGGTTTATCTGTTTTATTTATCAAGGGACCAACATTTGTCTTACTTCTTTCTAATGAGATAGGTCTGGAGGTGTCCTTTTAAGCTATTGAAGTACCGGGTGTTACAACACCACTTAGACACTTACTGCAAAGTGATACTTCACCAGCATGTAGATCAATATGTCTGTGCCTACATCCCAGAAGCCAGGGAGAGCAGGAAATTGCTAATTACTGACAGGGTTTGGAAGACAAAGTGAAGTTCAAATTGCCCTATATTATAAGATAGAGTACAGGGCTTTCAGTTTGATTTTGTGGTTCTGTTGATATTCTTGTCCTTAAACTACCTCTTCTATTTTTCTTTCCTCTGAAATCATGGTATATTACTGTCTGATTTTTCTTTCACTGTATTTCATTTCATGAGTTTTCTAGTTCTACTTTCAACAAACTAGGCTATTTTGATATAAGTCAGACATGTATTGAAACACAATAATGGGGTTGTCGTGATTTATATTGATGTTTTCTCTTTTTAAAATGACCCCATCTTAGCGTAATTTTTATAAAATTAACATTTCAGTAGCTTCCTCCTAACACTGACCACATTTCAATCAAACATTGGTAGCAGTTGTAAAATCAGTTTTAAAATTTAAACTCAACAATAAAACATTCATCACTAAATTATCTAAATGAAATGTGCCAGAGTTTTGTATTCTGCCAAAACCTGTTCTATATAAAAGCAGTGTTTGATTCATTTCCACATAAGTTTATTGAACATGTGTTGTTTTCCATGCACTTTTGCTAATTATCCAGTCTTAGATGAGTAGCCCCGACTTTCCAAAAGTTTGTGTTATGCCACTTCAGTTTTATGAAAGATCTACTCTAGTATGATAACTGTTCTTTTGTTTTTTTTTTAAGGTTAAAATTCTCTTAGGATTTCTGGTTAGTGAAACAGATACTATTGCTGGTCTTTCCCAAAAGCAAAGTGGCATAATGTGAACTTCCTGAGAAAGTGTGGGATGCATCTCACTTTCAACCATTTTGGCGTAGGACATTTGCATAACACTGTACTTCTGCATGGTGAGAGAAACCTGTATTAGGAGAGTAGTGGAAACTAACCATGACAAGCCCAATCTCATGGTGAAAAGGCAAGAAATTGCATTCTAAAAGATAAGGATGTGTAAGTGTGCATTGTTCTGAAATGACCAAATAGGTATGATATTTATATGACAAAAAATGAAAGTCATTTTTATTTTTTAAAAATATTTTATTTATTTATTTCACAGACAGAGATCACAATTGGGCAGAGAAGCAGGCAGAGAGAGAGGGGGAAGCAGGCTCCCTGCTGAGCAAAGAGCCCAATGCGGGACTTGATTCCAGGACCCTGGGATCATGACCTGAGCGGAAGGCAGAGGCTTAACCTACTGAGCCACCCAGGAGCCCCAAATGAAAGTCATTTTTAAAGATTTTTATTTATTTATTTGTCACAGAGAGAGGGAGAGAGAGCGAACGAGCACAGGCAGACAGAGAGGCAGGCAGAGGGAGAAGCAGGCTCCCTGCCGAGCAAGGAGCCCGATGTGGGACTCGATCCCAGGACGCTGGGATCATGACCTGAGCCGAAGGCAGCTGCTTAACCAACTGAGCCACCCAGGCGTCCCATGAAAGTCATTTTTAAAAGATAAGTCTACTTCTCTACGAAAAAGGACTCCATACAGTGATAATACCATTGATCCATAATCTTTAGATGTGACTTAAATTTTTTAAAATGTCACCTAAACCATATTCCTGGAGTCTATTTGTGTTAACGATATATTAATGTAAGACCACTATTACAGTATGGGTGCAGGAATTCAGTATGGGTTCTTAAAATATTCTCAAGATGATTGTCCTTTGGTCCATTTTTTAAAAATGTAAAGACCTCTTTGCTCCTTTGAGACATAATTGATATAACATTATATTAATTTCAGATGTATAATAATCTTGATAAATATATACACTGCAAAATGATCACAATATATTTAGTACACATCCATTACCACACACATTTACAAATTTTCATCTCTTGTGATAAAAATTCTTAAGATCTACTCTCTTAGCAACTTTTAAATACATAATACAGTATTGTTAACTAGGTCACCATGCATATGTTATATCTCCATGACTTATTTTATAACCCAAAGTTTGTAGTTTTGACCCACTTCATCCATTTTGTGTACTTCCCAGCCCCTGCCTCTGGCAACCACCGGCTAATCTGTTTTCTGTATCTGTGACTTAGGTTTTTACTTGGGTGGGGAGATGCAGGGAGGCTTTTCATTTTAGATTTCACTTGTAGAGGAAATCATAGGGTATTTGTCTTTCTCTGTCTGACATAATCCACTTAGAATAATGCTCTCAGGGGCACCTGAGTGGCTCAGTGGGTTAAGCCTCTGCCTTTGGCTCAGGTCATGATCTCAGGGTCCTGGAATCGAGCTCCGCAACAGGCTCTCTGCTCAGCAGAGAGTCTGTTTCCCTCTCTCTCCGCTTGCCTCTCTGCCTAGTTGTGATCTCTTTCTGTCAAATAAATAAATAAAATCTTAAAAAAAAAAAGAAGAATGCCCTCAAGGTCCATCCATGTTGCTGCAAATGGAAAGATTTCCTTTTGTAATGGCTGAATAATATTCCATTGTGTGTGTATATATACATACTATGTGTGTTTATATATGTATAATCTATATATATATATTTATCATGTTTTATGTATAAATGCGTATATATATTATATAATCTGTGTATATATGTGTATGTGTGTGTGTGTATACATATCCATCCAAATGAATGGGTGGATAAAGAAAACATCCTATATAAATCATGCATAATATATTTCATATAAATATTACATATTAATATATAATATCAATCATATTAATGCAACATCAATATAATTAATATTACATATTATATTATTATATGATCATTAATTAATTGATCAAAATCAACATAATTAAAATAATATAATTAAATTATATTAATATATTAATATGATTATTATAATATTAATATATATTATATATTATTGATACATTAATATATAATAGAATATGTAATTATATGTGATTAATATAATTAATGTATATTGATATATAATATTTTCTTTATCCATCCATTCATATATATATGAATATATATGAATATATAATATATAATACATATATGCATATAAAATATTATATATTATATATATAAATATAATATTTTCTTTATCCATCCATTCATTGTTAATAGACACAGGTTTCTTTCATGTCTCAACTATAGTAAATAATGCTGCAGTGAGCATGGGAGTACATATAGCTTGTCAAATTAGTGTTTTCATTTCCTTCAGATAAATATTCAGAAGCAGAATTTCTAGATAATATAGTAGTTCTATTTTCAACTTTTTGAGGTACTTCCATACTATATTCTGTAGTGGCTGTACCATTTTATTTTCCCATCAACAGTGTACAGGGTTCTCTTTCCTCTACATGTTTACCAAAACCTGTGTTTCATCTTTGATGATAGCTATTCTAATAGGTGTGAAATGTTACCTTGTTATGGTCTGATTGGCATTTCCCTGACGATGAGTGATGTTAAGCACCTTTACATGTGCCTCTTGGTCATCTGTGTTGTTTGTGGAAGAATGTTCAGTTTCTTTGTCCATTTTTAAATCAGATTTTCAGTTTTTTTGGTACTGAGTTGTATGAGTTCTTTATATACTTTAGATATTAACCCTTTATTAGATATGTGGTTCTCAAATATTTTCTCCCATTCTGTAGATTGTCTTTCTATTCTGTTGATGGTTTCCTTTGCTGTGCAGAGGCATTTTAGTTTGATATAGTTTCATTGGTTTATTTTTGCTTTTGGTATCACAAAAAAATCCTCACCATGACCATGATCAAGGAGGTTATCCCCAAAGTTTAATTCCAGGATTTATATGCCTACAGGTCTTTGGTTTGAGTCTTTAATCTATTTTGAGTTAATTTTTATGTATGGTATAAAATAGTGGTACAGTTTCATTCTTTTGCACATGGCTATCTAGTTTTCACAGCATCATTTATTAAAGATACTGCCTTTCCCCCATTATATATTCTTATCTGCTTTGCCATAAGTTAATTGTCCATGTATTCATGGGATTATTTGTAGGCTTTGTAGTTCCATTGATCTGTCTGCTTTTATACTAACACCATACTTCTCAAATTTTATTTATTTATTTATGAAGGTCCATACCTAGCTTGGGGCTTGAACTAATGACCCTGATATCGACACCTGAGCTGAGATGGAGCGTCAGAGGCTTAACCAACTGAGCCACCCATGCCGCAACAGCATAGTTTGTTTGTTTTTTTTAAGATTTTATTTATTTATTTGTCAGAGAGAGTGAGCACAGGCAGACAGATTGGCAGGCAGAGGCAGAGGGAGAAGCAGGCTCCCTGCTGAGCAAGGAGCCCGATGTGGGACTTGATCCCAGGACGCTGGGATCATGACCTGAGCCGAAGGCAGCTGCTTAACCAACTGAGCCACCCAGGCGTCCCAACAGCATAGTTTTTTGATTCCTATATCTTTATAACATAGTTTGAAGTCAGAAGGCATGATGTCTCCAGCTTTGTTCTCTTTCATATTACTTTAGATGTTGGGGGTCTTTTGTGGTTCCAACAAATTTTAGGATTGTTTGTTCTTTTTCCATTAAAATAAAGAAGATGTGGTATATATACAATGGAATACTATGCAGCCATCAAAAGAAATGAAATCTTACCATTTGCGATGACATGGATGGAACTAGAGTGTATTATGCTTAGCGAAATAAGTCAATTGGAGAAAGACAACTATCGCATGATCTCCCTGATATGAGGAAGTGGAGATGCAATGGGGGTGGGGGTTAAGGTGGTAGGAAAAGAAAAAATGAAACAAGATGGGATCGGGAGGGAACAAACCAAAAGAGACTCTTAATGTCATAAAAAAAACTGAGGGGGTGGGGGGGAGGGGAGTTGGGAGAGGGTGGTGGGGTTACATTATATGTTTAAATAAAAAAGCTTAAAGAAATAAAAGAAATATACACATCTACCTTTCAAAGTCTAAAAAAATGTAATTGGAATTTTGATAAGAGTTGCATGGAATCTATAGATTGATTTTTGGTAGTATAGATATTTAAACAATATTCTTTCAACCCATTTATTCCTAGACACTTTATTTTTTTGATGCAATTTTAATTGTGATTTTCTTAATTTCTTTAGTTGATAATTCTTATAAAATCTAGCAAAATAAGACCTAGGTCTATCCAGCTGATGAAGAAGAGAAAAAAATTAACAGTGGTACTAAGGAAAAGTAGATTTTAATAATAGCATGAGAAAAGTAACAACTATATAGCAAGATTTTTAAAAAGTAGGTGAAATGGATACATCTTTAAAGTACATAATTTACCAGAACTGATTTGTACTTATTCTCTTAAAGAATAACTATTCAACATTAGAACAAACATATTAAATGTTGAAACATTAGAAGAAATCCCTTTAATAGCAGGAATAAGGTAATTAAGTCCACTATCACCATTTGTATTCAATAATACTTTAGAGGTTCTACCCCAGGCAAAAAGGGAAAAAAGATAATTAGAAGACTGTAAATTTGGAATAAAAGCAGTTTCCCCTACGATACGATCATACGTGTAGGCATACAAAATAACTCACCTGCAAATTATTTGCTATAATGCAAGAAATTGATAGGTGGCAAATAAATGTTGATATATAAAGAATAATTAATATGGGAAAATTCATATTTTCTATGAAAGGCAACAAACTGGAAATGTTCAAGAGAAAACATCATTTAAAATTGTATAGGGATAACATCACATGTTTAAGAATAAGTTTATAATTAAAAATACAGAGAAAATTATAAAAATTAAAGAACTAAATTGACTGAGATCTGTCCTGTTCATGGACAGGAAAGCAATGGTGTGAAATGTTAAATCTCCTTAAATTGATCAGTGTTATTTCAATCAAAATCGCCCCAAATTATTTGTGAAACTCAATAATGTAATGTTGAATTTTATGTTGACAGGTAAACAAAGAATACACAGAAATCAGAAGTGCAGCAAGAAAATACTTGCTAAATAAGAATTACTATAAACCATGATTACTAAGATAGTATGGCAAAGATACTGAGACAGTCCATTTGATGAGAAATCAATTCACTATTGTGTGGGACTTTATTATATGACAACATTGGCCTGTCATTTCAGTGGGATATGGAAAGGTTATATCATAAATGAACCTGAAAAATATTTATACATATGGAGAAAATGTATCCCTACCTCGTAAAAGATATTGAAACTTAATCCAGTTAGTCATATATCAAAAATATGATTTTAAAACACTTGATTAAAAATACAAGTAAACCTCTATATTGAGATGTGAAATGTTTAATTAATATTTTTAGTTTCCTAATTGAATACAACAGAAACTATTACATTTAGTCATATTAAAACAAGATCACGGATACTTAAAAAGAACTTTAAGGTAAGAAAAGGAATAGATTACAAATGGGGATAAGATAATTGTATACAACTGCAATGTATTAGTATCACGAGTGCATAAAGGGGCACCTGGGTGGCTCAGTGGGTTAAAGCCTCTGCCTTTGGCTCAGGTCATGATCCCAGGGTCTTGGGATCGAGCCCCGCATTGGGCTCTCTGCTCAGCAGGGAGCCTGCTTCACCCTCTCTCTCTGCCTGCCTCTCTGCTTACTTGTGATCTCTGTCTGTCAAATAAATAAATAAATAAAATCTTTAAAAAAATAAAAAGAGTGCATAAAGAATTCCTAAAAATGAATAAGAAAATTTCAAAATTCAATAGAAATTTGGCAAAAGACATAACTAAGTATCTCATAGAAATGAAAGCCCATATGATCAGTAAACATGTGATACTCAACATTACTGGTCATTAATATACTAATCAAGATAGCATTGTGATGCCATTTTCTACCTATTGTCAGGAATAGAAAGTCTGGAAAACAGTTCTAAAGAAGATACAGGTATAGTATCTTGATGTATTTCTAATGGGAGCACACATTTGTGCAACAGCTTTGAAAAATAGAATAATAGTATTATCTCTTAAAAATTCAAAAACTTGGGGCACCTGGATGGCTCAGTCAGTTAAGTGACCAACTCTTGGTTTAGCCTTAAGTCAGGATCTCATGGGTCATGTGATCGAGCCCTGTGAAGGTATTCCCACTCAGCATGGAGTCTGCTTGAAGATTTTCTCCCTTTGCTCCCCGCCCCCTACTCACACACACTATCTCACTCTCTCTCTCAAATAAATAAATCTTTAAAATAAAATAAAATAGAAATTCAAGAAATTGTTTATGTACTCTGAAACCCTTTGGAGTGTCTCCAAGAGCAATGTTTGTGCACGTATATTCAGATTTGGACAATAACATTCATAGTAGAGCTGCTCATAATAACAAAAGTCTGGAATCAGTGGAAGTATCTATCAGTAAGAGTGAATGAAGTAACTTCTAAATGCTTCTATGATGACTTAGTAACCTATTACCATGTCTTAACATTTTTATGTTTGACCTTGTCAAAACACAATTCTCAACGTGATGATTAGAAAGTTACACGTGCTCTGAACTTGTAGCCTGTAAAGCTTTTGTTGTATACTCTGACAAGTAATTCTGGTCACAAATTTTGATATGATTTCCACTAAGGAATCAAGCTGTTTTATATTAAATTCTGGGTTCTCTAACTTGCCATTCTCTATTGATATAAACATGGTAATATAGCTGAGTATATATAACCTCTTTTTAAAAAATAGCTTAAAGCAATTTATCATGAAATTTATTTTGCTGCTTTTATCAATTTTATCCTTTTCCCTTTGATCAGTCAATTGCCAGTCAAATAGAGATGTGATTTAGATAATAAATTTGGCTAAGCAATAGAGATATGGGACAAGAACCCATTTTGTACAATTTGAGACTAACATTATCCATAATTTATTTTTAATTCATCAAGTCTTACAGAGAACCGGTGGTGTACCAGACATTATTTTCGGCAGTAATACTGGTTATACTTTTTAGTGGGTAATACAATAAAGAAACCAATATAAAACTTAGAAGCTATTAAGATTTAAAAGAGTGTATGATAATGATTGAATGGATTGCCATTATATTCTCTGTAGCCAGAGAATCATATTTGAGGAGGTGGCATTTATGTTGAGATCTGAGTCAGTAGAAGGAGTCACTCATATGGAAATCAAGGGAAGAGAATTCCAGGCATAAATAATCCTTGAGCAAACTGCTGGACTGAAAATAACCTTGGGAGGCTGGAGAATATTGTGTATAGAAGAGAAAGTGGTATTCAGTTGGCAAGGAAAAAGGAAGCGGAACTGACTCATAATGAAGCTGGTATTGCATGCCCTATATTTGAGTTACCTCTTTGAGAAGTAGTTCAGAGATTGAAGTACATGTTTTGAGAACTCTAGCTCAAATAATCTGTAGTTCTCTATAATTTAATGTTAAAAAGTGATATGCTATTAATAACATTAGCATATAGGTATGCACATACATACATGTGTATATGTAATCTATCTGAAGATAAATTGTTCACCTTGGAAACTTAAGTGCTCTTGGAGGTTTTTTGGTTTGTTTTCAACATAAATGGATTTTCAAGACTGAAAAATCAAAATATAATACTCAATGAAGGAAATACTTTATTTTTATGAAGCTAAAGCAATAAGAACTCCAAATCCTTGTTATATTTAAAGTAATATAAGGAAACTTCCTTGAATCCATGATAATGAAATGAAGCAACCTGGAGCCTCTCCTGTTTTATGGCCCTTGCCTTCCTTATCACTCCTTGCCACAGAGAAGGAGTACGTCTGGATTCTCCTTGCTGCTTCCAGACCATTGAGCCCCTCTGAGTTACTTGACATGAGATTTTGTCTTATGGTCTTCCCATTTTTAGTCATACTGTTCTCTTGATTTGTCTCCTTCATTTGCTGAAGACTTTAACCCCTTTCTTACTGTATTCTTTCTCACAAATATTTTTGCTCCTTACACTGTTATTTTCATTCTCGCTAAATGGTAATTCAGTGTCTTGACTTCTTCTTTCCTCTCCCACACTTATATCAGCTACCTACTGCACATAAATATAATAGACCTTGTCATGGTCAGTAAGAGCCCATACCCCAAAATGCAGTATAAAACACCCATATGCTAGTCATAGTCATCGTTATCTTTTGTGGCTTCATTGCAACAATTTTACTGAGTTTCTCCCAATTTTCACCATAAACATCTTTCTTTAGACCCTCAATTCCCTCATTGTTTGACCAAAATCCACATTGTATCTTTACTGTCATTACCCAGAATACCCCACTCCTTTGATCCCTTTTTCCAACATCATTCCTGTTAGGGAAGACTTCAGCCCTATTTTATTTTATTTTTTATTATTATTATTTTTTTAAATTTTATTTAAGCTTTTTTTTTTAATTTAAACATATAATGTAACCCCCCCACCCTCTCCCAACCCCTCTCCCCCCACCCCCCTCAGTTTGTTTTATGACATTAAGAGTCTCTTTTGGTTTGTCTCCCTCCCGATCCCATCTTGTTTCATTTTTCCTTTTCCTACCACCTTAACCCCCACCCCCATTGCATCTCCACTTCTTCATATCAGGGAGATCATGTGATAGTTGTCTTTCTCCAGTTGACTTATTTCGCTAAGCAAAATACACTCTAGTTCCATCCATGTCGTCGCAAATGGCAAGATTTCATTTCTTTTGATGTTCAGCCCTATTTTAAAGTCTGCTCTCTACTCACTGGTACTCCTGTTTCTCTTATCTAGATGAAATTTGAAGGTCCTACCTAACCAGAGAATCCAACATAGTTCTTGTGTGTTTAGTTCATTCTCTAATCATTTATTGTGCACATATTTATTGAGAATACATATACTTATGATATAATATGACCCAAACAGCAAGGAGTCCAGGGTGACTGGAGAAGAATGAGCCACAGAAATAGAACTTGAGGATCAGGTCAGATGTGAAGAGATGATGGAAGGAGGGGCTAGAGCAAGTAGCCCAGGTAAATTCCTTAGCATTTAGAAAGAGATGGGAGCTCTGGTGGTTTTGAGCAGTGTTGTTACAGTGTCTGTCTCCAGGGGAGAAAAGTGGAAACAGGGAGACTAGTTAGGAAGTCATTTAAATATTCCAGGTCAGGGACTATGGTATCCATCTTCTTGGTGGAGGTGGTGGGAAGTTGTTGGATATTTGATATATTTTATAGGGAGCACTGAAGAGGTTTGTTGATGGTTGGATGTGGAAGTGAGTGAACAACAATGCTCCACCATGTTCAGCCTACAAAACAGGAAGAATGGAAATACCATTCGTAGAGAAGAAGAAGACTGAGAATGGAGTAACTGTTTATAGTCTGATCTGGTATACCATCAGCACTGTTGCAGAAGCAAGTAAATAGTGTGGATTACAAAGTTCTCTCCATAAATGCTTGGGAGACCAGTTGAATAAATGGCTGATGTGAGCTTGGCAGAAATTAACAAAGGAAAATTCAAACTTTGTCTCAGTACTGCAGAGATGACAGAAAATGGAAGGAATGGAGAGGCTCACGTTCTGTCAGTTCTAGCAAATGGCTGCTATGTAAGAGTGCAGGCATCACCACTGAATCTGCCATTTAGTCCAGAGAAGCAGGAAATCTTGAGTTTGTATGTAAAATATCCTAGTTTTATAAAACGTATGCTACTTCAAATGAATGAAAAAAATGCACAAAAAAGAAAAGACAACAACGACAAAACCCTATGTCACAAAAGTCTATGTGCCATAACTTGGAACATCTGGGGGTGGTAGGAAACCTTTAATGAAACCCTGGGATTCAGAAGACTCAAACTTGAATCCCATCATGGCAGCTTACACTGCTGGCTTACCTTAGGGCTGTCGTCTAACTTGTCTCTGAGTTTTAGGCTCCTTCTCTTATTCTAGAAAACAAAACAAAAATGAATAGAGGTTGTACTCTAAGTTTCCTTAATATTATGGATCAAGATTTTGACACAAAACCACCCTGTGAGTGAGGAAAACTGTCAGGTGTATGATAGTACATGAGCTGAGAGAAGGTGAGAATGTCTTTTGCTCTCTGAAGCCTTCCAATTAATATCCTGATGTTTGGTGGGGAGTGCAATGTGGGGCTCAGTGGATGGATTCAGATAAGCAACCACAACAGAACACCTGAGTAGTGAAATGTGGATAACCAAAGAGTAGAACAAAATTCCTGCCTTTTAGGAGTGGAGAGAGTGTCTGGGGAGAAAGTGGGTGCTCATCATCTGTAAATGAGCTGAAGACAAATATTTGGCTCAATAAAACCTCAATAGATTATAGAATTATCTATAATGACCCACTCATTATCAGATTACCTGGCAAAAAAAGTGGTTTTTCTCAGGGTCATGCTTGACATTTCCGTTCTTGACTTGGGGGGTTGAATAAAAAGGTGATGATCAACATGGATAAACTTGCATTATATAAACATAGAACACTCAGATTTAAATTCAGTTTATTCGTTATTTGCTATAGACCTTAGGCACTTTTTAAATCTTATGGAGGCAAATTCCTTAACCATAATGCTGAAATAATAAAAGAAATAATTGTTATGCCACTACTAACTCTTTCGATTAGGGAAAGTAATGAAGAATTAAACAATTTCCTACTTTTTCATCTTCTCCACTTACCCAGTGAGAGTATTATTTTTGTAACTCAAATTGTTATAACCGATGTATTTGTACATTTGCATAAACATTTGTGATTGTTCTTTCCTTTTATTAGCCTGTAAGGATTTCTGTTAAAATGTGACCACAAAGAGACTATTACTAGCTGTTCTTAGCCTCTCTCAAGGGAGACAGGTGTTTGGCCAACTAGAGCAAGGAGATTTAGCTCTGTTAAGAGAGAAACTGACCAAGACTGTTTTAGTCACCAGTTTCGGTTATAAAAGAGGGTTATATATACTTCTTTCCTGAGCACTGTCACTAGCAATTCTTTCCTGCCATTGAGAATTCAAGTATGCAATTTACCCCAGCTGAGAGATGGGTTTTGATAGTCCTTTGATTTCTCTCATCACCAAGAACTTAAGTACAAGTCCTATAAGACATTGAGAACTCATAGGAAACATTTTCAATGCCTTGAAAATTCATTGCTTCATTCTTAGATTTTTCTTTTGGTTAAAAAAAAAAAAAAGCTTTAGTGTTTACTAGAAGTAGCAGACTGTTTCCTTAGTTTTTGACCAAATGCAGATTTAATGCAGATTTTTTATTAAGACTTGGGAAATGGTTTTGCTTCCGCCCAAGATGAGGAAATAGGGACCAGGTTTAGCCTTCTGGCTTAAACAACTAGAAAGGCAGATTACATCACACAATGGTTTTCATGGAAAAGACAGAGGGAAGGGAAATAGGTCATGATCTGCAGGTGCCTCAGCTTACGGTCTGCAGTTCCCAGGCTATTGTATAGAATAGAGAACCCAAGCCGGGCCTGGTGGTCTTGGAGGCGAGTTGATGAAACAGACCAGAATTCATAGAGGCCAAGATTGCCAGAATATGTGGAGAAAATACCAGAGGAGAGAGTTAGAGACAATGACAGAACCGAAGCAGGTTTCTCCTCAGTCTCCTCAAACAGCACTTGGACTCAGGACTTGTTACGTATGCATGAAAGATAACTACCCAAAGCAAAGGGAGAAACAATGGAATAGTTTCTGTTCCCATAAACTAGAGTAGAAATCTTGTTAACACATGGGTTATTTGGTAAAATTGTCAGATGTTTACTATCAATGAGGTTAAGTTAGCCCTACACTAAAACTGTTCTGTATTTGCTTTATGATACTTAAAGCAAGCCTTAAAGCATTCATCTAATTCTAAGTAATTTAATTGCACACCAGAACAAAAGACAACACTCTTAAGAGACACATCAAAAATCCAGCAACTAACAATGTCAAATTACACAATGTCTGACACTCAGTCATAAATACCCAGCTAAACAAAGAAGCACAGAAATGTCATCCATAAAGAGGAGATAAATAAAAAAGGAATCAACTGAAAAGGGTGATGTAATTAGTAGCAAGGATGGCAAAATAGTGCTTATAATTTTTCTCCATATGTTCAAGGGAGTAAAGGAAAGATGTGCATGACTAGGAAAGAAATGGAACATATAAAAAGAAGGGGGGGCTGAAAAGTATTTTATTAAATATATAAATTTGAAAATTGGAAAATCTAGCTTATGAAAACAGAAATTCATATGAATACATGGGTAATATTCTGCAACAGATACACTACAGGGCTTACTAGGATATAGACTCATTCATCTTTCGTTATCCAGTGGGGAGTACCTTGCTAAGCATACAACTTAGTACTCAATGTTTCCTGAAGAAATGCTGGAAACCTAAAACTAGCCTTGAGTTATTTTTGATGAAAATAAAGTGTGAATCTGATTTTCAAATATTTTCCTAATTTTAATAATTTGTAGATAACATCAAGTCCAGATTTTGAGATGATGACCCATTTCTACTTTTGAGATTGAACATTGATTTTGGAAATGTATTTTCATTTTTTTCTAGCAGTCTTCATATAAATTTAATCCCTCCTTTTGCTTTTCCCCAGTTAAATTAGTGAAAATAGGGGATAAGCAATTGAGTCATGTATCCCCAGAGTAATAATGATACAAAGTACACTATATAAATAAATACATAAGTATACAACAAGCAAAGCTGTGTAATTGTTACTTCCAAAATAATATACATAGGAGCAAGATTCTCTGTTTTCTGGTTCTGGTCTTGTTGGTTCTTTCCTTTATCTTTTCCTTGTAATTAAAAAAATTCTCCACTTAAAACCTTTTATTAACTGATCTTTTATTTGATTGACTCATTACTTTTCAGGGATGGATGTCTCATGAATAACTTTCATTGATCTAGGTAAATATGGGTAAGAGTAAGCCACAATAAAACTAGCCTTATTGCACCATTAAAATATTTTTCTGAAATTCTTCATATTTTTGAGTGTACTAACAGATGGTAAAGCATCTTTTTATAAGGGTAATTCAGGCTTCATTTGTTTTTAAATGTAGTGTCTGAAAAGACATATTCAGGTTTGAATGCTGTATCTGACATTTCAATTCAAAGTTAGGGCTACCAGCATTTATAGCTACTGCTGTTCTATTAAACATTTGTCAGACAGAAAGAGGATCACTTCTTTTCATAAACCCAGTACTTTCAGCACTACACCTAAGAGAAAAAAGTCACCTAGACATCAACACAAATTTCATTTTTTGATTGAAACTCTGATAGCATTATTATTCAGACATTGGCTTTAGCACTTCAAGACTAGTGCACATATCATAGAAATAAGTACAATTTTATTATTTGTAGAGTAGGATAGAGGATTTGGGAATTGACATATTGCAAAAATATTTAATTTGCAGTTAACTTGGAATAGTTACAGCATTATTGTTGCACAGATTTATTTTACTTCAAAGCATAGTTTGTACTTCTCTATATTGATTCATCATTTTACACCCATTTCAGACAGGACAGTTATAATAATGCATTCAGTTTGTTGCCAAATGTCAAAGTCCACAAAAGTAATGCACACAAAGAAACAATCAGATACGAAATGGAAAAAAGGAAGCCCACATTAATCAGAAAACTCTCAAGCAGAGAGTTTGTGACATAATTAGAGCAACACAGTATTTTCATGGCCAGGAGTTCCATATTCTAACTGACTTTGTCAATGATTTCTGTCAGTTTCACATACAAACCTGATTTAATTGTAATCACCATGAGTCATTCATCAAGAATGACATTCTATAAGGTCATTGAAGCATTGACATAGGAACTCTTTTGCCACAAAACTCCAAAGAATTTGCATCCAATGGATATTCTTAACTATCTACAACAGTTAAAGCATTTGTTATTTGTTATTTTACCTTTTGTTTGTCCAAACTCTTGTCACTTTTAGCCTTTCTCATGATTTTGGTGATGTAAGTCTGAGGCTCATAAGGGATATTTTGTATTCATTATATTACAAAGTTAGCGATAATACCATTTTTTTCTATTTTGAAAGTTATTTTTCTATTTTTTACTTCACCTTAAGATCACCAAACTTTAAATACATAGTTTTATGTAACTGAGTAAATATAATGATTTGACATGGAAGTCAGAAGAAGATTTAAAACCTATTTTTCCATTTCCCCTTACCTTGCAAAGTAATTTTATTAAAATACAATTTCTTTAGGGTCTTGATAGGAAGAGTCAACAAATGTTGGGTATTCCCCAGTGCTGGAAATGAAGGCATGGTATTGGAAAGGAGTTCTTCAGGAGTTGATAAATCAGTTTTACTTGGGAAAGTGGTTAGTAGAAAAGCATGCAGAATTATTCAAGTTACTTTTATAAATATATAAATAAACTTTTTATTGTCATGGATAAACAGCTGAAAGCTATACTCTTAACCTCAGAGACTTCCAAAAATGAAATAGAATCTTTAAGTTAAACTTTGGAAGTGTCATTTAAAAATTTTGGACTGAAATATGAAATTTGTGAAAATATTAACTTACAAATAAGTTACAATTCAAACTATTGAAAGCATTGGTATTCATTTTATGTTTGTTAAAAAGGCTGGAATCTGACTAATTAAATTAACCAAAGCTAGGCATACACACTTTTGAATTAAGGATTTCTTTTGGTTTTCTAGGGAGAAGAATAATTATTGGCTTTGGGTTAATGATCTCTTTGTATGAGAAGAAAAACTGTTTTTAAGTGCTGTGGTCAAGCATGAACTTAATGTATTATCTTTTCTCAACTTGCACACTGGTAATTTGTCCAGATATAATGGGGGGGGGGAATTCATAGGCAAAACAAAGTCATTAAGATCGTATTTGCTGAACACTTAACATCTGCAAGGTACTGGGATAGGCTCTGGGTGATTAAATAATAAACAAGGTACAGTCTTTGCCTTCACAAGGATTGCGATAAGTAAAAGGGTAAGACAGCTAAATATTAGACTCTAATATAGGAACTGTCATTCATCAGTGTGTCTTTAGAACTGTTTCTAATGCTTTCATGGTTGCTGTATTTCCTTTGGTACCCAACATAGTTTATTGAATCAAATGTGCGTTCAATAAGCAAAGCCTGAATGAATAAAACTGTGGATATGAATACTACAAACCATTCCAGGAAAACTACTTTATGAGTCTTAAGCTATTCACTCAATGAACCTCAATAAAAATGAATTAAGAGCAGTGATAACACCAAATCTCAGACCTTCCCATCATAAAAATCCTTGGAATTTAATGCATAATCACTTACCATTAACATTTCATTTCCTTATCTTTTGCCTGTGTTGTATTATAGGTAGTAATTAGAATTGATTTTTATAGTATAATTTCACAAGATACCAAAATAAGCACTCTACTAAAGGCCAGAAAAAGATTTATGATATACTTTCAAATGTTAACTCTACAATTCTATTAAAGAAAATCAACAAATATTTAATAAGCCTGTGTAGTAAGGTGCTCATCTCTGTATTCTATCAGGGCTTATAGACAGGTTCTTTTTTAAGACAACTTTAGTAAGTGCTGTCTCGGGATGATTTTTCTACTTCTCCTGAATCATTAAAGCATTGTTTCCAACTTGAGTCTGATAAATTTTCCTTAGAACATAAAATTCCTGCTGTCGCCTGTTGCTGTTTAAAATGTAAAATATATCTATAGAATGATAAGTGTCAGACCTGAATGTGGAAAATTTAGCTGAGCATTAGAAAATTAGTTTGATTGGGTGCCTGGATGGCTCAGTTGTTAAGCAACTGCCTTCAGCTCAGGTCATGATCCTAGCGTCAGGCTCCCTGCTCCGTGGGAAGCCTGCTTCTCCGTCTTCCACTCCCCTTGCTTGTGTTCCTGCTCTCGCTATCTCTCTCTGTGTCAAATAAATAAGGAAAAATCTTAAAAAAAAAAAAAAAGAAAATCAGTTTGATTAAAACAAACCTAAGGATTCATATGGAAGATGGGTATGAAATAGTTTGGTGAAATATGTAGGAATTTCTATAAGACCGATACATCATGAGTATATGTTGGAGGGAGGCTGTTAAAATTGCTTTCTTCTAGTCAATTATAACAATATCTGGTTCTTTCTAAGGCTCATGAATTTTAGCAGGCGGACTATATTGCTTACCTACTGAGATTGGATAGCAACTGCTTTATTTATTTTCCACTAAATCGTCAATAGATGAGTAGTTTCTGAATTATAAACTGCACAGGGAATCATTACCTTAAAATAATTGTCAGATGGAAAAGGGAAGCCTATTATATCAGCAAAATTGATGTTTTCTTAAGATGGGATGGAAACTCCACCTACTTAATTTTATTTAAAACCCAGAAGTCAGTGGTTTGCTTTTAAAATATGAAGATAAAAGAAACAGAAAAATCAGCATGTTACTTACTTCTAACATTCTGTTAAATGGAAAAAAAAAGATAGAAAATTAACTGAGATGAAAAGCATTGTCCATTTACTGCTGGAATATTTAGGACTTGTATTCTACCTTTATAGAATGCAACTGCTATACATAATACATAAACTCAATGCACTGTCAGTATTTCCCCCAAATCATTTAATCTTTTCAAAACATATACTTTATGAGTTCATAATATTCTCTTTTCTTGTAGGTACTTTGTATCCTGTGATTATAAATCTCTTTCTGTCTAACTCAGTCTTTCATATCCCTGATGATATTCTGCAATTGAACATCTCTCATGAAAAAAGATTCTTTTAAAGCATAGCAGGAAGGTTATGAAGGTGAAATCGTATACATCACTGAGTCCATTCCAATGGAATTTTCAATATAGAAAAATAGTAATCAACTCGAATTAGTTTCATTTTACTCTTTCTGAAAGTGACAAATCCTGTCACAACTAACCAAGGTCACAATAATGTTCCTTCATCTGGTTAACAGTGAAGGAAGGAGAATGGTTAGTTTCATGGAACTGATAAATAATTCATAATAATATGATTGGTGTAATGTTGCTGAATGTAGTTACTAAAATGCCATTCATATTTTCTTGAAATTATTCAATAATTCCATTAATATTATAGCATACTGCTTTGACCTTGGATTGCAGTTTTCCTACAAATGAATCAAAACCCCAAGCTCTGATGTTTTATTAACCCTCTCAATAACTATAGAATCAACTTGGTAAAATTTAACAAACAGAAACCATGGTATAAATTCAAACCTTAGTTAAAAATCACACTGTTTTACGTCAGTAGAAGATGTCAAAAACAGAAAAACACCTTTTGCAATGAGTTCTGATTCCTTATTAACTGACTACATCACACGTTAGATTGGGTGAAATTTAATAAAATGAGTCCTCTTACTCTTGGTATGCAGGTAAACCAGCTGAGTGACAGGGGTAGGAGACTCTGATTTGTAGTATTTGCTGATTTCTGTGGTGCAAATGTTTCCAGCCATTCCATAATGGCTGATTTTAAACTCTCAGCATGACGGCACTGAACTTTTAGTTAATAGGAGATATGCACAATTGAATCTTACCAGTGGAGCCAACGAGAGCCTCCTCCTGGACAAAAAAATAAATAAAACGGATTATTGATTTTCTGGTTAAAAGTTTGATAGGTTCTGCACGATGGAATTCTCTAGACCAATGTTTCTCAAACTTTAATGTGCAAACAAATCACCCAAGTAGTTTCTTATTTAAAATAGAGAATCTTATTCAGCAGGGGATAGGGCCTAAGATTCTGCTTTATTAACAAGTCCCCAGATACAACCAAAGCTTCTGCTTCCTTGGGCTGAACATGGAATTTTAAGAGTATACAGTACTAGTTCCAACACTTTAAGTGTGGATGAGAATCACCATGTGACAATGTTAAAACACATTTGCTTGGCCCCAGCGTTTCTGATTCAGTATATATGTGGCAGGAAGGAGATTGGGTAATAATTTGCATTTTTGGCAAACTCCAAGGTGATACTGCTGGCTCGGTTCCAGGGACCCAATCTTGAGAACCACTACAGGTCCAGAGAGCTATGAGAACACTGAAGAATTTTGTCTTCACTTCAGGAGTATGTAGAAAGAGGAAAATTTCAAATTACAGTTTCAAATCTGTTGGTTCTTTCTTTTATCTCATCATTCCATTGCCAACATGGAATGACTATCCATGAGTTTAGAGCCTTATGCTATGTTCTATGGTGAGTGACAAATTAAAAAAAATTAAATTTAAAAAAATTAATTAAAAAAATGGAATTAAAAAAAATGTCCTTGCCTTTGGGATTTGGAAATTTATAATAAGGTACTAGCCAGAAACAAAATGACAGCAATAAAAGATGCATAAGGAACTTTATCCACACAGCAGAGTGATGATGTGAGGATTATGTACAAAGAAAGGTGTTATGTTACCTGGAGATATGGTTCAGATCTGCCAGACATGTCTAATAACATGACGTAGAAAACACAGGCCATCACATTGAGCCCCAGAGGAAAGACAAAGAAGTTGTTGGAGTGAGGATAGCAGCTTAGAACTCGGGGGCGGGGGGGTGGGGGGTCATTATTAGCAATTTGAAGACTTTTCAGAAGATGTCTTTGCATTAAAGTTCATAAAGATCCATGGCAGGCATATTGTTTGATGAGAAAAAGATAGGCATTGTGAGACCTTATTCTAGGCTGAGTTAATGTTAAGAGCTACCAAAATTGTTCATTGTATAAGTATCAGATCTTCTTCTTAGTAAAAGGAGGACATGACTAATGTGGAAATGCCTGAAGATCACCCAGATGAGAACAAACAAGCTATTCATTCAGAGCAGGGGAATCCATCACTGGCAGAAACTCAAAGTCAAACAGGGCAGAAGTGGGACTGCTAGATTATATGGTAGTTTCATTTTTAATTTATTGAGAAAGCTCCATACTGATGTCTATAGTGGCTTCCCAAAAGCAGTGTACAAGGATTTCCTGTTTTCCATATCCTTGCCAGCATTTGTTATCTGTAATTTTTTGGTAAAGCTGTTCTGATAGGTCTGAGGTGTTCTCTTACTATGATTTTGATTTGCATTTTCTTAATGATTTGTCATGTTGAGCACATTTTCATATCCTATGTGTCATTCATAGCTTTTGGAAAAAATATTCAGATCCTTTGCTATTTTTAAATTGGGTTGTTGGTTTTTTGCTATTGAGTTGTGTTAGTTCCTTATATGTTGGGGATATTAATCCTTTATCAGATATGTGGTTGCAAATTTTTTATTCTATTTCCTAAGTTGCCTTTTCATTTTGTTGATGGTTTTCTTTGCTGTGCAGAGGCTTTTTAGTTATTTTTTGATTTTGGTTATCAAATTAAAAAAATTTGCTAAGAAGGATACCAAGGAATTTACTTGCACTCTATGTTTTCTTCTAGGAGTATTACAGTTTCATTTTTATATTCATGTCTTTAATCCCTGTTGAGTTGATGTTTGCATATGATGGGAGAAAGGGGTTCAGTTTCATCCTTTGACACATGGCTCTCCGGGTTATTCAACATCATTATTGATGAGCTGGTGCTTTCCCCCTTGTATATTCTCAACTTTATTATAAAATATTTCACCATGTATGTCTGAGTTTATTTTTGGGTTCTCTATTCTGTTCCATTCATCTATATTTCTATTCTTATGCTGATACCATACTGTTTTGATTGCTTTGTAGTATAGTTTGAAATCTGAAGTGTGATGTTTCCAGTTCTGATCTTCCTTAAGACTCTTTTTTTCTTTGCTATCTAGGGCCTTTTGTGGCTTCATAAAACTTTAGGATCACCTTTTCAATAACTGTAAAAAAAATCATTGGACCTTTTAAAGAAATTATATTGATTTATAGATCACTTTGGGTATTATGGACCTTTTGGCAATATTCTTCTAGATCTTCAACATGTCCTATCTTTCTATTTATTTCTGTCATGCACATCTTTTAGTTCCTTGGTAAAATTTATTCCTAAGTATTACCTTCCTTTTGATTTTTTAAAAAATGGGATTTTATTAATTTTCCTTTCTGGGAGTTTGTTGGTATACAGAAATAAAACTAATTTTTGTATACTAACTTTGTATCCTCCAACTTTACTAAATTCATTTATTTTTTTAGCAGTCTTAAGTCCTTAGGGTTTACTATATTTAATATTTCATCTGCAAATAAAGACAATTTTACTTTTTCTTTCTGATGTGGAAATCTCCTTTCTATTTCTTGCCTAATTTCTCTGGCTGAGATTCTCAGTAGTATGTTGAATGAAAATGGGGAGTGAATGAAAGGAATGAAAGACAAGGAATGAAAATCCTTGTCTTAAAGTGTTCAGCTTTTCTCTATTGTGTATGTTAGCTCTGTGGATTTGTCATATATGATTTTTATTTTGTTTATTTATTTGTTATTTTTATTATGTTAAGATATGTTCTCTCTATACTCAGTTTGTTGGGAGTTTATGTCATGAAAAATTACTAAATTTTGTCGAATGCTTTCTTTGCATCCACTGAGATGATCATGTGATTTTTTCCTATATTTTGTTAATCTGGTATATGACACTTAATTGTTTTGCAGATGTTGGGCCATTCTTCCTTCCCTGGAATAAATCCCCCGTTATCATGATGTATAATGCATTACTGAATTTGGTTTGCTAATACTATAAGGATTTTTGCATGTGTAGGAATATTGTCTGTAATCTTTTGCTGTAGTATCCTGGTCTAGACTGGTGTCAGAGTAATCCTGGCCTCATAAAATAAATTTGGAAGTGGCCTGTCCTCCTCTGTTGTTTATTTGTTTGCTTTTTTAAATTTTGTTTTTGTTTTGTTTTATTGAAAAGTTTGAGAAGGATTGGAATGTTTTCTTCTTTAAATATTTGGTAGAATTCATGAGTGAATCTATCTGATCCTGAACTGCTCTTTGTTGGAAGGTTTTTGATGACTGATTCAAATTCTTACTAATAATCCCTCTGTTCATATTTTCCTTTTATGATTCAGTGTAGGTAGATTGCATGTGTCTAGGAATTTATCCATTTTTTTCTAGGTTACCCAATTTGTTGGCATAGATTTGTTCATAGTTATGTCTTAGGATCCTTTCTAATTGTATGGTATCAGTTTTATTATCTCCTCTTTTGTTTATGATTTTGTGCCTTCTCTCTTTTACTTGGCAAGTCTAGCTAAAGGTGTTAACTATTTTGTTTATCTTTTCAAAAACTTTACCTCTTTCATTAATGACCTCTATGTCTCTTTTTATAGTCTTTGGCTTAAAGACTATTTTGTCTAATATAAGCGTACGTACCCAGACTTTCTTTTGGTACCCAGACTTTCTTTTGGTTTTCATTTTCCTGGAATATCTTTTTCCATTTCTTCATTTTCAATCTGTATGTGTCCTTAAACCTTAAATGAGTTTTGGGTGGGCAGCATATAGTCGGACTGTTTCTTGTTTTTTTTTTTTTTTTTAAGGATTTTATTTGTTTATTTGACAGAGAGAAAGAGAGAGAGTACAAGTAGTCAGAGAGGCAGGAGGAGAGAGAGGGGGAAGCAGGCTCCCCACTGAGTTGAGACCCTGAAGCGGGACTCGATCGCAGGACCCTGAGACCATGACCTGAGCCAAAGGCAGAGGCTTATTAACCCACTGAGCCACCCAGGCGCCCTGTTTCTTGTTTTTTTAATCCATTCAGTTCTATGTCTTTTTGGGGAATTTAGTCCCACTTCAATTTATATTAATAACGGATAGGTATGGACTTACTATTTCCCTTCTCCTGGCAAGGGGAGAAGAGTAGCAAGAGTTAGGTGTTGCAAGAATGAAAAGTACCAGAAATGTTTGGGGTAAATATTTGGCTTCTGCTACTTGGTCCAAGTTGGAGTCAAGGACCAAAATAGGAAAGGTGGAAAACATTAATGAAGTTATGAATATTCTAAGATGATTGCTGCAGGGGTTGTGGTTTGTTTCCCAAGCTGGTTGCTGTACAGATTGTGAGTCAGAATTCATTTATCATATATTGTCAACCCATTACCCATTGTATATTTAATCATGCACTAAATTATTAAAGTGAAATTTTAAAAAAAAGGTTTTTCAAATAAAATATAAATAAGTGGGGATGCCTCTTTAATAATCTATGGCAAATATAAATATATACCATATATATATAGGTATACACCATTTAGGGGTGTGTGTGTGTGTGTGTGTGTGTATGTATTAGCTTTTATATATAATAAACTACATTTGTTTGTTATGTTTTCACCCTAGACCACAAAACTTAAGTGACAAAAGCTATATAAGTTTAATGATAAAATTGTAATACATAAGATGAAAATATTAGTAATTTACATGAAAAAAGGAAAGCAGAAGACTAATTTTAATCCAGGCTCATCATTGCCTAATATGTATGAAGTTCCTTGGGAGAAAGCTCCCACCAGAAGAATGTCTAAGGAGCATTCTTAGGGCATCAAAACTAGGTAGAAACCAAAGGTATTCTATGAGCACAACTGAAAGAGCAAGATTTGTCTTTTTCAGAGTCATTTGTATCCTGAGAAAGTTTAAACATTTTCTTTCAAAGTGTGGTTTTCGCAAAGAAAAATCTAGGGGGAAGGCTGTCAAAAAACTACATTTCTAAGGCCCATCAGTAGGAGCTTTTAATGAACCAAATTTTAAAGCTTTTAAAGCCTCAAGCTTAAAGTAAGATGACTGGCCCAAAAGGTATTTCAGGTTTCACAGGATGAGTAGTTTTGTTTGTTTGTTCATTTTATAATTACTAACATAGTTACACATCTAAAAACAGACATAAGTAACAATACAACTCTAATCTTAAAAAATATATCGCGATTTATACGAGCTCAGTGGAAAAAATCTTAAAATAAGTCAGGAATAGAAAGAGAATTTTGAAATAGAATTATTACAATTTATTATTTACTTAATGAAAATAAAAGCTCTCATAAATCATTTAATTTATGTTATCTTGAGTAAAAATGTGTTTGTGTATACTTGTGTATATATAAAATATACTCTTTTCCAGCAATAGTTTTAGGTTTCAATCTTTGTCTCTTTGTTTGAAATAGGTAACACCGTATATTTTTTACTTCCTTCATTTTTGACTTCATATCTCCTCTTTAATTTCATCCTTCTATGTGGTAATTGAACAAATTTGTTAATTCTAATTTATTTGGAATAGTGTAATTTCAAAGAAGCTTGGGATTATTCCTTTTTAGAGGAAATACACTTGTAGTAATGATTTTTGTCGTCTGTTCAAAGAATTGTCCCTAGTGTTGTTTAAATATTATCTCATGCTCTTAGCTTATTCTGTAACAAAATTTATTCAATTCCCAAAGTTGATGTCATTTGAAAGGAACTAAAACACCTTTGGAAAGCTAATTAAGAATCTTTTCAGTGTTCTGTCCCTTCTCAAAAAATACATTGAACTAGAAAGAAAATAAACCATGTACTTGGATTCTGATATTTATTTAGAAATAAAGACATGAATATAAAGAGACTTCAATTTAATATGCCTTTATCACTAGTCTGTGAAACTCTGGCTAAAATTAAAGATCCATTTTCTTGCTGCTATTGGTAAATACTGCAAACGAAGGAACTGCAAAGTAAGGTCTATGGGTCAAGTACAAAGCACCACTTTTTAAGTCAAGTTTTATGGGAACACAGCCCTTGAGTGTTACCTCATACCTGCATTCAATCTACAACTCAAGAGTTGAGTAGTTCTAACAGAGACAACATAGCTTACAAAATCAAAAATATTTACTACTTGGCTCTTCACAGAAAATCCACCACAACTTTCTTTAGTAGTTAAGTAACTTTTTACTTCAGAAATATGTTCTGAAATAATGGCAACAAAGAACTATTCTCTAATTATTCTTATTTCCTATTCCTGATACCCTACTGGGCAATTTTTTTTTTAATCCTTCCAATCTTACTTCTTGAATCACTTCTCTTCCTGAAGCCTTTATAAATGCCAAATGGGATGAATCACTCCTCCATGTTGCCTTGAATTGGGCACATGCTTGCACTGCCGCCGTTCTTACTATGAAGTTTAATTGCATTCTGCACGTCTGTGTTCCCCACTATTCTACAAACTCCTTGAGGACAAGGACAAGATTAGTAGTGTTCAATGAGTGTTTCTTGAATTACATTTGAATTAGCATAGTATTGTAAGGGCTGCTCACTAGATTTGCCAGGCCTGGATTCACAGTAGGTATCAGGCAAAATAGTTGAAACACCAAGTGATGTGGGAGCAAAGGAACAGATTGTCTCTGTAATATTACATGGGAATTACCACCAGAAAACTTTATTATAAGAATTTCATTTCTTAATTTTTCAGCTTCCTTAGTTTGAGAATTCATGAGGGTAAGAAAAGAGGGAGGCATGGGTTGGATGAGGGAGGAACAATGTGTTGAAGAACCAATGATAAATGTGTGGCCAAGATGGAACCTCCAAATCATTAAGAACAGAAGACTCAAACAATGAATTCTAGAACACTGAAAAGAAATTAAACAAATAGGGTCACCTGGGTGGCTCAGTGGTTAACTCAGAGGTTAAAACCTCTGCCTTCGGCTCAGGTCATGATCTCAGGGTCCTGGGATCAAGCCCCGCATCGGGCTCTCTGCTCATTGGGGAGCCTACTTCCTCCTCTCTCTCTCTCTCTCTGCCTCTCTGCCTACTTGTGATCTCTCTCTGTCTGTCAAATAAATAAATAAATAAAATCTTTAAAATACTTAAAAAAATAAAAATCAAAAAAATAAAAAATAAAGATTGGAAGACTCAAGATAACAAAAAAATTCTAATCTTCATTTCCACAGATAAGTTTTATATGCATATACACTTGTGTATGTACATACTCACATATGTGGTTGCAAACATTAGATTGAATCCAGAAAAATAAAGTCCCATTATAATGATCTTTGAATAGCAGTCCTGTCCAATTTTTAAAAACACATAATGATTCATAGAGGAAAAAATGGTGGAATTGTCAAAACCTGAGTCTTATTGGGCTATTTCATACATTTTTTTCTTGGAAGTTTGAGTCATTAGTTACAGGATATCATCCTTATCATTAACTTAGAATTAAACTGTAGTGTGTTCTTTGTCTTAAGCTAAAACATTTTACCGATTTGTGTAGGCCTGGCACCTAGTAGGTACTCGGAATTGCTTGCTTCATGAATTGTAAAGCTAGGGCAGCTGTACCTTTTATTTCGCCTCACATCCTGTGAATCCAGGTTAGGCTAAAGTAACTAGGGAAGCTCCCCCTTCCTCTCCCTCTTTTTCCTGCTCTGTTTCTCTCCCTCCCTCCCTACCAAATATTTTCTCTCTAATGCCTTTATTCTCAAGCATATCTCCTTAAAGGTGGAAAATATGACCACCAGGTTGCCATAAAGATCTTTTGGTTTAAATCATCCTCCCATCTAGGGATCCAACCAAAGAATGATATTTTCCTCCTAGTCCCTGAGAGATCTGGACTGTCCTGCCTTGGAGCAAATGCCAGGGGATTAGGATTATTCTTGGTCACATATGTGGAATTAAGGGGTGAGGCTAAATTAAAACCAAGTAAACATGACATTACTAATTGGAGTAGGATGATGATAGACAGCCCAACAAAGAAAAGACAAATGTTTGATACAACAACCATGGCTGTACATAAAGTCATCACTAAAAGAAGGTTGGAATTCCTCTCTCAAATGTCCTTAGCTTCCCTTGATAACTATTTATTGGTGCAAAACCATTATAAGCATAGTTCCAGGCTTTAGCGCAACTTGAGTTTATAAACTGGATATGTGAAGCATTGCTTTGTCTTTGAGGTTGTGCTCAATGATATGAAAACAGAATAGATTTGGGAGCTGAGGAAACCTTTATTCAAAACCATGATATACTGTTTCTTAGCACCAAGACTTCATTTTCTCATTTGTAAAACTGGGTTTAATGAGACCTGTCGCAGAGTTTTGTACATATGAAATGAAAAACAAATTCATCATCACATTTACTACAATTAAAAGCTATTCTCTGGATGTTTTTACTTTTAGACGGTAAGCATCTTGAGGGCTGGGATCCCCCCCACCCCAAGTGCATTATGTAGTCTGACATGGAGAACCTGAGAAATAAATGATGGATATTTTTCAGCTTATTTGACTTCTTAAAGGTTGTTATTTGGCTAAGAAGTCTTATTTTCCTGCAATGCCATCTGACACATAGAGCTGCCAATCTTCTGATCATATATGTTAGCCTTCTTCCTGAAGAAAAGAATTAGGGGGGCCCCTGGGTGGCTCAGTTGGTTAAGTGTTTGCCTTCGGCCCAGGTAGTGATTCCCAGAGTCTGGGATCGAGCCACACATCAGGCTCCCTCTGCCTCTGCCCTTCCTCCACCTGTGCCTCTCTCTCTCTCTCTCTCAAATAAATAAGGAAAAATGTTAAAAAGAAAAAAAAAGAATTAAGTATACAATAAACAGTCAATGGATGTTAGTGAAATAAATGTAAAAAGGAGGGATATAGCATCTCACTTTTTAAAAATGAAGTAACTGAAGCCCAGAAATATTAAGTAATATTTAGCAATATTAAGTAACTATCTAAAGATTACCCATGAAACTAGTTTATTGTTTTGATGGGGTTCAGACATCACTCCAATGTTTCTGCAATCACTAGCTTCAAACATATTATTGAAAGTCCCTTTCTCATCCACTGATATGACCTGAGGCAGATCCTGTCTATCCTCTGTCTTTCTACTCAAGTTCAGTCTAGTGTACTCAGTGATTCTTCTAAATCAATGCTCACATCCTCCCCTCTTCCCAAAGCTACCCAGGCCCCAGTTGAGAAACCCGAAATGTGGAACAAGTGTGCTCTTTTCTTTAGTCCTCCTACCCATCTCCTCTGTTTTATATGTTGTTGGGGCAAGAAAAATAGGTTAGAGAAAAGGGGCAAAAGCCAGTTTGATTAGCACTGTCTGTTCTTGTCTGTGTCCTCTGTGTAGGGAGTAATCAAATGCTGGCTTTCTCTTGACTCACACTTATGTAAGTTTTGGAGATGTAGAAGGGTATCTTTCTTAGGCATTTATCTCTTACAGCAAAGGGCCTGTTTGGCTTAATCTGGTTTTACGGGTCTTTGTAGTTTTGGTGGACTTAAGCCTTCCCATGTCAAACTGTTCTGCAGGCTGCTTCCTGGTTAAACCTCCCTCCCAGCTGTCTCAGCCTACTTCATTTCCTCTTCTCAACTTGGTAACTTGAGCAGTTTGATGAGGCTACAGCGTAAGTTGGCTTCTGGTGCACGAATGAGATTTTGGTATCCCTTTCTGTGGCAGCCTCTTTCATGAGGAATGACCCCCTTGATGTGCCCTCCTCACTTAGCTTGGCCTCTGGGAGAGAAGCAACCCTCTCCATCCCCAAGTAATCTCTCACCAAGAACATTACACTCCTGAGATGGCTTCCAATTTCCTTTCATAATGCTGCTTATGGCGACTGGAGGAGTGTGGTCTGCTGATGGTAACTGATCTGGGTTTGCCAACTTAGCAGATTTTGTGGAGATGGGTCTGGAAGCTCCTTAAGGTTCTTAAGAGTAGGGGCACACCTAAGGTATCCACCTTTGACACTTTATCCTTTCTCCAAGACCACAGTAAAATTTCATGGTGACGTTCTGTTACTATAATGACCTTTTTTTTTTTTTTTTTTAAATTTCATTTATTTATTAGTTAGAGAGAGAGAGAGAGCGAGCACAGGCAGAGAGGCAGAGGGAGAAGCAGGCTCCCTGCCAGGCAAGGAGCCCGATGTGGGACTCGATCCCAGGACACTGGAATCATGACCTGAGCCAAAGGCAGCCGCCTAACCAACTGAGCCACCCAGGCGTCCCTATAATGACCTTTTTAAAATATTAGCTTCTACTAGTCAATTCTTATTGCAGTAATTGGGTATTTTGAAGTAAACATGGAACCAACAGTAAATCAAAGGCTGGTAAGGAGACATTCAAAATGCTAATATCATACTGATTTGAATGTTGTACCCTAAATTGTCTTTTCTTACTCATTATACACAGAATACTACATAACATCTGGGGCCTGCCAAAAAAATGAGTGGCTTCTTATTTTGCAAAGTAAATTGTACTCTCTGGTCCTTTGTTTCCTGCATTATCATTGATTACATCTGTCCTACCTTCTTACCATAATGTTGGATGAATAAATGAACATCAGGAAGGCCTGGTTTCACATCTGTTCTATGATTTGAATGGGGATTTAGGTTATCTCACCAGTCTGAAGAATGGTTTTGAGGAATATTGCATTTTATACTTTAATTATAGTGCCAGTGAACACAATGAAAAGAGCATATTTTCCGATAGGTGTGAATACATTTATTTCTCTGGCTAAGGTTGTATACACTGGAATCTGTTATATGGACACCAGTTCAACTCAAGTCAAAATATTGGCAAAGTGCTTATACAAGAAATTCTTGTCCCTGGTTAGCTCATATCAGTTAATGGAACATGCACATTATAATGCAAATTATAAGAAATCACATTATGGAGAGAATACTTTCATAATTGCAAGATAGTAGACAAGAGTATTCAGTTCATTGGTCATAAAAAGGACAATCTCATCGTAATATGTACAGTCCCCATTGTTCTCACATCTTTGTCACCTGCCATTTTATTTCCTAGAGGAAACATTAAAATTTCTTTTTTTTAAATATAAAGCATATTTAAACCAATATCTTATATAGACCATTACCATGGCATATTGGAGAAGTAAAATTCACTTGTTAAAGCACAAATGTCCCACACATGCTTATAAAATAACTACTTGTCTCGAAGCTGAGTAGTAAATCCTTTGATCATTGAATAATACCTAATAGCTCTTCAAAATCAACAGAAAAATGGTTTCCAATACTTAAGTTTTGCCTCCAGGACTGATTTTCACATAATTGTATAATGCTATAAACAAAGGAAACACATTGATATTATTTAATTTTGTATTCTTGCAAGAATAAAAATATCAGAAGACTAAGATTATACCATGATTGTTTTGGTTTAGTGCATAGGTATATTGATTATTTTTTTATTCTTTGAAAATTGAATCACTAAAGGAAGAGGATATTTGTGGAGGAAATGGGGAAGCTAATCGTTGTCAGTTTTTAGTCAACAACACATTTCAGGTCCTATTCTACTCATCATCATCTACTCCCTTTATTTAATTATTTTAATAAAGCCTGTCCTTTAGGACCATTAAAGATGTATCAATTAACCACTCAGGGCCAGACTATAAATAAGGGTTTTTTCCCAATTAAAAAGTTGTTAAGAAATGAAATTTTAAGTCGTAAGTACAATTCTGCAGAAAAACCAATAGTGATGATTAGGGTGTTAATCCCGCCACTAGAGATACTTTGCATTTGCAATTTAAAAGTGCTAAGTATTTACCTACTATACTGCAGGGCAATTTCATTAATGAAGGACATTTGTTCAGTGGTTTCTCCAAAGCTTGGAAGTAAAAAAAAAAAAAAAAAAAAGTTTCGGTATGGCCAAGAGAGTAAACTGTTCAGTTAAATATATTCACAAGGGGCGCCTGGGTGGCTCAGTCGGTAAAGTAGTGGGCTTTTGATTTCAGCTCTGGTCATGATCTCAGGGTTGTAAGTTGGAGCCCCTCGTTGGACTCTGCACTCAGCAGGGAGTCTGCTTGAGATTCTCTCCCTCTGCCTTTGCCTGGCCCTTGCCCCACTTCCCTCTAAATAAATATATAAGTTTAAAAAATAGTCACAGAATGCCATATTAAGGTCGATCTATGTACTGTTTTTATGTTTTACCTTTTCACTTCAGGTTCTTTCAGTTGCCATCTGATTGGTAAGTAACTAGAATGGGTAGCTTTGCTGTCTTAGAGGAAATGGGGCAGAGGTTTGTGCATGCATGGATGTTGACACAAAGAAGCGCTTGTGCCCAGTTTGTAATCAATCCAGTCTTCCTGCGATAGCACTCTGAAGTTCAGTGTAAGACCCAGGATGGGATATCACAATCACAGAACTCATTTCTTCTTCTAATTTTTTTATTTGTTTTTTTTTTTTTCTCTTGCTATGTTGGGCAAAAACTTGCTTTGAAAAAAAAATCAAATTATTTTAGTCAGCCCTATGAAGACTCAGCATGACTTAAGGAAATGTAATTACAATCCCATCATTTATGTAATCAACTTATCATTCTATAATATATTTCTGGAGCATAAGCATCTCAATGGTACTAAGGCAATGTGTATCATTTCTCTTCCTTAAAAATTTCTACAGAGTGATCTTAAAAGCAGACAATTCCAGCATGTGAACCTTGAGGTTGGCGGGGCGAGTAAGATAGCAGCACAAACAGCATTATTTTTATCTGGCAGAGAGAATCCGTGCAGAGTCAGTGCCAACTGAATAGCACGGTAAGCATGAGCAGTTTGGACAGGGAGCAGCAGCGCCATCCCAAATAATTCTTGTCTTCTTTCACCCCTGGGCATTAGTCTACAGTGACAGAGATACAAGCAGAATTGTGAACTAATGGCATTTGTGAAGGAAGGTATTCCTAATGCAGGTCTGTTAAGGTGCTAGATACACAGTCAGCAAGGCTCGTTCTCCTCACCCATCACCCTGTTGCTCTGAAAGGATGACCAAGGCCAGCGTCGTGGGAGGTCAGATCCAGCCCAACTGCATTGTCAAGGTGCGACTGATGGCCTTGGTGATTGAAGGTTGCTGTGACTGCCTGGGTTACAGAACGCTGAGAACAGACATTTTATCTGTAGAGCAGATAGGAAGACCACCCCAAATACTGCTTTTAATTTTCCAGCTAGCTCTGTGGGAACAAAGCATTTCTCTCTCACTTCAGTGTGCCGAAACATCCCAATGGTAGCCCACCCCTAGCCAATTAATTCTGAATAAAAATGTATGTACATTTCATTATATTCCAGCTGTTATGGTGAAGGTTGAGGATTTGCCTGTCCTGTACCCCATGGATTGTTTACATTATGTAATATAGCACTATATGTAGGAGTGTGTGTATGTATATATCAATTCCAGATGAAAAGAAACAAAATGTAAAATACTTCATTTAGGGCCTGAAAACCATACCCAAGTGACTCACTTGTTCTTTACCAGGCAGTCAGTGGCCTTCCAATGGAAAGGCTCTACCCCATAAAACAGGCCTATTTCTAGCTCGGGTGATGTAATGAGCCATAGAGTATCTGTCAATGTAACTATCTTTGCCTACTTCATCAAATGAAACAGAGCCTATTTGAAGCTTTACAAACCCAGGAAGACATAGTTTCTTTTAAATTCTTAGTTCAACATATGAGAAAAGCCACAGTCCGTGAAAAATCTAGGAAAGCTGTAAAGGTGTAGAATTCTGGAAACATTTTTAAACTCATGATGAAGAATTTCCTAATGTGAGCTCCAGGCAATTTGCTGTTCCTAAGCACAGTCTTATTTTCTGCCATTTTGGCTCAAATCTTCTGCAAAACTAAACTTGTTTGCTATAGGTAGAGAACCAATGGGATCCTAACAATATCACTTTTAGTGGTTCCGTAAGGTCAGAGATAATAATAGTCGTACATGATTCGTTTGCTCTGAGTGACCCTAGGACATGATCATACCACGAGGTATATATTAAAAAGGAAGAGTCTACAAATCATTTTCTATGACTCCTAACTCATGGATAGTAAACTACTTTCCAGCTGAATTGTTTTTAATATACCCATTGTGTCCTGCACAGTGTTAAGGTCTTAAAAGGCCTTCAATAAATGTGTTTTCACCACTAAATGGGAATATAATTTTCCACCTGCTTTTGAAGGGTATATTTGTAGAGTTATACCTGCAGTACATTATGGGAACAAGCAGCCTTTCCCATAAAAATGGTCCAATGTCAAGAGACATTGATTCCACATGTTTAAAATAAATATTTCTTATTCTCTAGTGAATTTCTTTTTTAACTTCTAATTTGTTGCTCTGGTCTGGAACTCATTGTATTATGAGAAGGTACTTCCCATTATAGTGGCATAATTATTGGTAATAAAGTCTCAGGATATTGGGCATTACATGAGTTCTTAGCTTCAAATTTAAACTTAAAAGTTTTTGCTCATGATTTTGGAATTAACCTTTAATTTGTTCATCTCTGAAAAGGTATGTATGACTTAAACATTGCCTTTACTCGAGTCAGGATTTGAACTCACACATCCTGACACCTCATTCCAGGGATTTTTCTTTTTTCTTTTTTTAATTGACAATGTGACAATGTTAACTTGATGGCAAATACCTTTAGTGACGTTGTTGTTAAGGAAGCAGAAGCGAGGCCACCAGCTCTTGAGTCATTAGACTTAAAAAAAAAAAAGGTTAATCCTTTTTCTAGAGAGGTTTTGGGGTTGCTTCAACAGGGACATTTCTCTGAAGTTTTTAAACTCCTATTATACACAGGGTTCACTGTGTGTGGAAATGTATGATGTTCCTAGAAGAAATCTGAGCCCTTGTGCAGTACAGGAGCTCTTCTTAGAGGTTAAGGGTGTGGCTTCTAGAACTGGCTTTTATGGGTTTGAATTCCAGCTATACCACCGAACTATCAGACAAGTTTCCTATCCTGTTGAAACCCTAGTTTCTTTACCCCTAAAGTAGAGATGATTGTCATTTATAATTCAAAGGGTCATTTTGAAGATGAATTTGGATCACACATGCAAGGCTGGAGCATAGTGCCTAGAAGGTGATCAGTGTGCAATCGATGTGGCAATATGACTCTTTCACTGATTAAATTGTTTGCCTCACACAGCCTGTACTTTATAACTGATGTGGTATTGTTGCTCAAGATTTTCCGTGTTGCTTGGAGATTGAAGAGCACCAAATATTCTTAAAATCAAAATCAATGTTAAACACTTGCCTGCTTAAAGTATCTTTTCCTTCTGAAGTCAGGCTTTAAAGTGTAGCTTTAATATGGCTTTGAAACTCCTTCTGAACTGTATTTTTTTAGTGTAAAATTCCCATTTTGGAAGTCTGGAGTAACTGTCTTCTTTCTATTAACACTTTGCTTGAGTTAGTGAAAAATAAAAAGGGAAGTCAATGATCTTGATCTTTAATGTATAAGGAAGGAATGGAGATGGAAACCTATTTCCAATATTTTGGCTTAAGAAAAATAATAAGCTTGCTGTTAACTCACTGTAACCTCTCTTAACCAAGTTTGACATTTAACTTGCAAGCAATTTGGGGCCTATATGGTGGCTAGAACAGCATGGCTACAAATGTCATCTCTGACAAAAAGGGTGACCCATTTTGGAACTTTTCTGGATATTCCTTTGTGAATTCTCTCTAGCCAATGACTCTCAGAAATACACCTGTGATTGAACAAGCTAGAGTTTTTGCTCATTAATGAGAGGACACTCATCATAAAGAGCCATGGGGCATTTCAGGAAAAGGGTGTTACAAAGACTTCTGAGATTTGGGTTCATGTTTGATACTTGGGGGGTATCTCTATGGAAGCAGCTCTTTGCTCTGAATTGGATACTGTCAGGAAGCAGAAGTAATTTTTTCACTGGGTATTTCAATAAGCTTTATTTAGAAGTAGATGGGGTTTTTTGTTTGTTTTTTGTTTTTGTTTTTTTTGTTTTGTTTTTTGGTACTAGCCAGGATAAGGAGTTGTTTAGGTCAGTTTTGTTGATTTGGAAAAGGACTATGTTTCCGTCTGTGTTCAGAAATAGTCATGGAGTAATCTTGCTTTTTCTCTCTCTCTGTCTTGGTCACAGAGTGACCTTGACTGATGTTGATATTCTGTGAAGCTGTCTATTTCAGCAGGAAAATATTAGAGTCTAGCTGTATAAATGACAGAAAGTGGCCAGGGACTTCATTCTTTTCTCTTTCTCACCATGTTCGCGTATACACAGTCAGTCATTATTGGCAAATAAAACCAATATTTACTTAAAGGTAACTAAATGCCAGGACTGTGTTCAATACTTAAAATATACAACCATATTTATACTGCATAAGAGTCTTCGTTGTATAAAGAATGTTGTTATTTGTAACCTAGGAAAGAGACTCAGAAAGATGAACTTATTTATCTAAAGTCACATCTAACCCCAGGGTTAAATCTCAAAGCTATCTCTCTCCAAAATGCATTCTCTTTCTACCAGGCCATACTTCCTCCAAGTGTTTCAGTTAGCATGCTGGAGAGGAGGGGTGGGCCCACAGCTTTCATACAAAGGAATTTGGGTGAGGGGCACCTGGGTGGCTCAGTTGGTTAAGCCTCTGACTCTTAGTTTCAGCTCCGGTCATGATCTCAGGGTCATGGGATTGAGCCCCAGATCAGGCTCTGTGCTCAGTGTGGAGTCTGCTTGGGATTCTCTCCCTCTCTCTCTGCCCCTCCCCCTGCTCTCTCTCACTCTCTAAAATACAAAGAATAAATCTTCAAAATTTTTTTTTCTTATTTATTTATTTGAGAGAGAGAGAGATCACAAGTAGGCAGAGAGGCAGGCAGAGAGAGAGAGGAGGAAGCAGGCTCCCCGCTGAGCAGAGAGCCCGATGCGGGGCTCGATCCCAGGACCCCGGGATCACGACCTGAGCCGAAAGCAGAGGCTTTAACCCACTGAGCCACCCAGGCGCCCCTACAAAGAATAAATCTTAAAATTTTATTTTATTTTAAAGATTTATTTATTTGAGAGAGCGAGAGATGGGGAGAGAGAGAGCGCAAGTGGGGTGAGGGGCAGGACCCTGGGATCATGACCTGAACCAAAGGCAGATGCTTAACTGACTGAGCCACCCAGGTACCTCTAAAAAGAATAAATAAAATCTTAAAAAATAAAAGAAAAAGAAAAAAAATGGGTGATTCTGCTATCATGGAAATTAGGACTATATCATGGAAACAAGGACTCCTATTAGAACCATTCTACTTCTTTAGAATCTTACTCTTGGCATTTTTCTAACTTACCATCTGTTTTTCTAACTTACCACCTGTATGTTCAGGTAATAGAAATTATGTACCACAAGACAGAATGAGGGGCATTCTGTACACTAATATTAGTAGAGACTAAAAAAACCCTAGACACATGATCTCAGTTTGGGACTTATAAAGACGAATAGCACAATCAATCTCCGTGATGCCATTAATGTACGTACATAACAAAACATTGTATATTATTTTGGTCATTATGATATCCTAAGTGTGTCCTATTTTACAAAAATGTAAAATAATCATTTTATTGAGTTTATGGAGGCCATACATTTAAGAAAGTATATTAAAAAGTATGAAATACAACAAATTGGTTACTAAATGGGTAAAATGTCTAATCTAGAAAATTTACTATGTATAATTCTTACCACTTTGTCAGAAAAAACTGGCTTTATGTTAATGTTATTAAAGATAGGAAACAAATAATCATCTTATCACCATTTTTACAATGCAATTAGAATTTTGTCTTCATTCAGGGGATTTGCTTAAATGATGTATATGCTCATGAAAGAGAGTTGAATAATGATCTACAATGTAAATCTAATGTCAAAAAATGTCAGAATAGTTTATTCTAAGACAGGATAAAATGAGTATAAACTGAAAAATATTATTTTATATTAGATCTTAAAATATCTAATGAAGATGACACAAATAATGTTAGTCCAAAATATTTATATCTGGGAAGTGAGTTATACGAGTTACTGAATGGTCTAGATTAAAGGTGACAGGCCATCAGTCAATGAAAAAATGTAGTTTGCAGACAAGTCTGAAGAGTATTGATCTATTCAGGGATTTTTTGAAAAAAAAAATATAAGCTGATCTCTACAAAGATAAATAGTGAGCCAGCAGGAGTGTGATGGAGACATCTGTGTGTCCCACATTTCTGCATGACACAGTTGGTAGGAACTAAGGAGCAGCTGCCTTTTATGGGATTATCGTCAAGAGAGTCACACACCTGGCGTGCCCGGGTGGCTCAGTGGGTTAAAGCGTCTGCCTTCGGCTCAGGTCATGATTCCAGAGTCCTGGGATCGAGCCCCGCATTGGGCTCTTTGCTCTGCATGGGTCCTGCTTCCTCCTCTCTCTCTGCCTGCCTCTCTGACTACTTGTGATCTCTGTCTGTCAAATAAATAAATAAAATCTTAAAAAAAAAATCTTAAAAAAAAAAAAAAAGAGAGTCACACACCTGACACACAGGGTCCCTGCAGACATTTGTATACATGATCCTATTCAGGATGTTTACCTAAATTTTCTTCTGGGTCTGTGGTTCTTTGTCTTCACTGATACGTTTCTCCTGTCCTCACTGAGTTTTTATGCACACTTTTATCTTTTATGTCTGTGTATGACCTACAAGAGGAAAGAAGCAATTTTCAGAAATGGAGTCTGTTTTATCAAGTATATTTTTAACGAGGAAGTTTCCATTTTAAATTTAGTATATTAATGATACTTATTTTAGCAAAACCTTGGCAAATATATAGGGCTTTGATTCAACTAGTCATGGTATCAATGTATAGATTATTTATAAGTCTTAGAGTTAAAATTGGATTTAAATTATGATAGTTTTGCTTTAAAATGTAGAGACATAATTATGAAATCATACAAAAAATTAATGTCAACTTCAGAGTAGTTTTCTGGCTTTTTTATTTATATAAGGATGATTAGTGACCTTGGGGATGCCTGGGTGGCTGGGTTGGTTAAGCAGCTGCCTTCGGCTCAGGTCATGATCCCAGCGTCCTGGGATCGAGTCCCACATTGGGCTCCTTGCTTGGCAGGGAGCCTGCTTCTCCCTCTGCCTCTGCCTGTCACTCTGTCTGCCTGTGCTCGCGCTCTCTCTCTCTAACAAATAAATAAATAAAATCTTAAAAAAAAAAAAGATTAGTGACCTTGTATTGCTTGAGAGGCATAACAAATTTTATTTAGAAAAATCTCATTAATAGAATTCTTGATGTATTTATTAAACACAGAAAACAAATCACTTTTTTATAGTAATGCTATGAATTCTCCAATCCATACTTTTAGCTGTTACTTTTGCAACTGTAAGTACTAATTTTGCAGGTAGAAAGGCTGCATCACCTTTCTGTTAGTTTTGAGTTTTCACCAGAAATGAGATGCAATTTTTTGTCCATTAAGATGCAGTCCAACTGTGAACACAAAGTATACAGTTGCACATAATAAGCTACAATAGTAAATTTCTCATGGCAATTTGTTTAAAAATGCCAGAGGATTTACAATTTTTTTATTTGGAAGCTCAGTGTATTTCATTTGCTTGGGATCTCGATGCAGAATAAGATTTTGTATACATTATTAAGGATTTTATATTATTATTTAAGGCTTATTATACATTGTTACGATCCTCCGCAAGTATAACAGAATGTTCCAAAGGCTCTATTTTGTAGTTGAAATGTATACGATAGATCCATTCATTTCTACTAGAATTATGATATCCATCTTCTGGATTATTACTCTTTACATGAATAATGTATATTCTAATTTTTACCTTAATATCTGATACTGTATTTATTCATGATCTTTTGTAAAGACTTTTTCCTTCCAATATTGGCCAATATTCTTCTGGCTTCCTTCTTTGAGAGGTCACTACTAAATCCTTTAGGCAGTCATATTGAACCAAAGGCATATTGGTTATGACTTTAGGAAAGCTCACATCTAGCAGGATATAGGTCAGATTAGATTCCTCACTGCTAAACTGCATGATGATGGGAGGAGGGGATGGATTTTGGAGACAAGGAGATTGTAGGTCATCTTATCTCACCCAAGTTAATGATTTGATAAGAGAAATGAATTACACGTATAATTGAGATACCCACCCATTTAAGGATATATATGCAATTGTTTAAGATCAGTGTTAGTTGCTAAAGCAAAACCCCCCAAAAGTTAATGTGATAAAACTAAAGGGAAAAACCATTCCTACTGTGACCTTCTGGAGGAAAAAAAATGTGCATTTTAATAAAAAGCAAATGTATTTATTCATGGGAAATTTTCCTGTGAGAAAGGAGCTGTGTGGCCTAGTCTATTTCAAAGGAAATAAGCCCCCAAATTAGGAAAAAATAGCCAAGAATACATAATTGGGTCTTGCATTCTTATTCACATGACAATCTGTCTTTTAGTCAGTGCTTTGTTTAAAGGTATTATTGATATAGTTGAATTACTAACATGTTCATACCTATTGTATGTTTGTTGCATTTCCCTCTCCTTTAATGTTTTCTCTGAACATTTTATCTCCTCTCTTAGCATGTCAATTATACTTCTTTTAAAAGTTATTTTAGTGGTTAAAAAATTATTTTAGTTGTTGTCTTAGAGTTTCTAATATATATTTTAGTGAATTTAAATCTGCCTTCAAATAATGCTATACCACTTTTCATGCACTGGAGAGATAATAGAATATTACTAGTTCCTCCTTTTCACCTTTACGCCATTGTCATTTATTTTCTTTATCTATATGATGTTTTACTCTAAACATCTGTAGAAATGGGAGGAAAAGTTTGAGAGAAAAAGAAGCAATGAGCAAATATTCAGAGTGTTACATATAACTCCATTTAAAACAAATCGAGTGGAATTATTTTAGAAAACTATTCCTAGAATATAACTTGGTATAATTTTTGTATCACAGCACCTTTTAGGACTCTGAAGGAAAATTTAACATACGCAAAAGCAGTGATCTAAAATTCATTATCAGGGGATGCCTGTGGCTCAGTCAGCTAAGCATCGTCTGATTCTTGATTTTGGCTCAGGCCATGATCTCAGGGTTGTGACACTGGGTGCCCTGTGGTTTATACTGGATTTATCTTCCTAGATTTCTGCTCAGGCCAAAGCACACAGACCCTCTCTAGAGATAAAATCCTGCCAGGTCATATTAAATATTCTTCATGATCTGATACCATATTTCTATTTATTTGCTTCACAAACATTTTTTGTTATAATATATACATATGTCAAGTTTTATGCTTAGAGACTGAGTTACAGAGTTGAATAAATTAGAATGCCTACTCTAAAAATCACATCATTTAGTGAGATAAAATATAGATCCTTAAAAATTGTGATGGATATATTAATAGAAATTCTTGTTATGTGTGATTGAAGAATGGTCTATATATTTTTAATAGGTTATCCTCTGTGAGACCTATCACAGAAAATCAGGGACCTTGGCTATCCTTTTACACTGCATACTCATTCCAGACCATTCTTTACGGTACATTGTTTTCTTTCCTACTATGCTTAAGCACCCCATCTGCTTAGCCTCCAACGCACATACAAATTGGAACCCTGCAGCAGTAACCTGTTTTTCTCCTAGTGATAAACAGTGTTGTCACACGGAGTTCATGTGAATCTGGGTAAAAGGAAAGAAACGTGCATTTTCCTTTGGACTTTTGCAATCCTGAACATAGTTCCATCAGAAGCAAGTTATTACTCACAGAGACTTAGGGCATGAAGGTGCCCTAGGATAGAAATTACTGTCCCTTCAGACAGATCCATATCTATCATATATTTGCCTAACCATGCTTTATCTTTCATTATTATTTCACTTTGTGTGCTTGGGTCTCATCCCTTCAACCAGGAAACCAAGTTATTTCAGGGCAACAATCATATTGTGTACTCCCCCTGCCCCTGCCAAGGGCATCTAATGTAGCAGCTCACCTCTAGTAGACAGTGCAGAATTATTTGTGGACTGACTGTAGGCTTTTATAATTCAGCTTGTGGTTAGGTATTGGTTGAGTTTAGAAAAAAAAAATTCAAATTTGCAGTCAGTCCTGGCCTCTGGGATATGCTGTAGCTTGCCATTTTTCTTCATGAATTGCCTCCCACTACAAAGTCCTTTTCAAAAAGAGAATGGGATAGGAAAATCAGTGGTAAAAGAATCTTCCTGGTATTATCAGTGAGACTCTGAACTCTAAATGAGATAAAGCATAAGGTGGCACAAATATCAATATCATATGTCCAAGATATATTTGATTAAAAATAAGAAAGAAGTTAAGTTCTAATGTGTCTAAATAAAAAGTAAAAAGAATTATATATATATATATATATATATATATATGTACACACACACATATATATATAGTATTTAATGTTCTACTGACCCAACAAACTTATGCCCTACTATTTGTACAAATTCACACCATGTAACACCAATCATGGCATACTATGCAAATCTATTTGCTTTCTGAACTCCGTTTTGCTAAAGCTATTCCATTACTCTGGATTTCCCCCTTCTCTTTGCATATGCTCAAATTTTAGTTTTTTAAGATCTAACCTAAATGGCATGAAAGTTCGTTTTTCTGTGAAGTGGGAACTACTCTCTCCTGCCTTTTGAACTTTACAAAGCACTCAAGTCTGTATTTCCTGCGGTAGTTATCACTTTGTTTTATAGTAGTTATTTTTTATTCTAGTAGCAAGAATATATAATTCAGTTAATTAAATAATTTTCAAAATAAAGAAATTAAGCCTGAATCATGTTCCTTTCTCCATTTCAGGCCTTTGAATTCTTTTAAAGATTTCATTTTTATTCATTTGTTTCTGTTAGAGAGAGAGAGCGCGAGCACAGGCAGACAGAGAGGCAGGCAGAGGCAGAGGGAGAAGCAGGCTCCCTGCCGAGCAAGGAGCCCGATGTGGGACTCGATCCCAGGACGCTGGGATCATGACCTGAGCCGAAGGCAGCCGCTCAACCAACTGAGCCACCCAGGCGCCCCGTGAATTCTTGACAAATAAAATATTGTCTGAACTTTCTTATATGGTTTATTTTATTTTATTTATTTAAGATTTTATTTATTTATTTGACAGAGAGAAATCACAAGTAGGTAGAGGCAGGCTGAGGGGGATGGCAAGAACGCTCCCTGCTGAGCAGAGAGCCCCTTATGGGGCTCAATCCCAGGACCCTGGGATCATGACCTGAACTGAAGGCAGAGGCTTAACCCACTGAGCCACCCAGGCACCCCTCTTATATGGTTTATAGAATAAAAAGGATATCAGCTCTTGGGGTAGGGAATAAGGTGATTAAATATTTTCCTAGGACATATTCAGGGACAGACAGAGGTTGCTGACTTTGATTTCAAAGTGCTGTTATAATGTGATTTACAAAATAAAAATGGGAAATCATGAAGCATTTCTGTTCCCAAAATGGAATTTCCAGTGACAGACTTCCACACAAGACTCTTCACTTAGTCAATAATTGATATGCTTGCCACTACTGGTTTTGGTTTTTAATTCTTCTTAATCTTCTAAAGAAGTAATGCTTTGAGGAAAATTGAAGGAAGATGAATAATTTAACTTCTACAATATGTAAGCCCCTTAAGAATGTGATGGAAGTCTTCTTATACTCTAGGTATAGAGTAAGGGGTATATAACATTATGACCTGTCCTGTTGGGCCGGGGAATATATATATGTGTGTGTGTGTGTGTGTGTGTGTGTGTTTGTGTGTGTGCGTATGTGTGTGTGTGTATATATATATATATAGAGAGAGAGAGAGAGAGAGAGAATATATATATGTGTATATATATAGAGAGAGTAAATAAACAATAAGGAGTTAATAAAAAAGACTATACTATTATATTAGAAGCCAAAACACCACACTATGTTTAAACTTCCCTTTCATTGATTAAATTCAACCAATGTGGAGGAAATTAAGAAATTATTCTGGTGACTTGCAAAGATCATATTCAATTTCTGAATTGAATTAAAATAAAAAAGACAAAGCCAAGAAGATAAAAATACATAAGGAAAAAAATTGCATATAACCCATATTGGATTTGCAGGGTTTTTGGAACTTATTTCATTAGAATATTCTTAAAGAAAGTCAAAAGAATTGAAGTGAAAGTTACTATGGTGAATTCTGTTGGAGATACCAACATTTTGCCTTTAATTATCTGAGCAGAAATTGAACAAGAAAGCATGTACATAAGAGGATGTTACATTGTATACATTGTACTACAATGAATAAAGAAAACAGAGCTCTTGCTCCAGCGGGTTCATTGCATAGTCTTCTCATTTATCATGAAGTAAATGGCTTAAAATGATACCTTTCTAAGTGTTCTGTGGTAGGCCTCCTTGGTTGGCAGGAAGAATTGTCTGAGAGCTCCCCGTTTGCTTGAAAAAAAGTTCCTAACTATGTTTAATTGCCTGTAGAAAGAAAAAAGAATAATATATAGGTGTATATGTATGTATAACATTTAATGAACTACTGATTCAACAACCTTATAGCCCAGTTTGTACAAATTCTTATGGTCTATATTTTAGACCATAAAAAAGTCCCTTATTGAAAGCCATTGATCTAGTAGATCCCTCTTTCTCGGAAGTCTGAGTTCTCCATGGTAATGTGTGAGTGGGAAAGAAATTGGTGAGCATAATTATTGTGCTAGGTAAGACTTTAACTAGAATTCAAACTAACCAAGATTAGGTAATACTATCTTCTTTAGCATTTAACCTCTTCAGTAGTAAGATCAGCCGTCACTTTATTAATGGCAGGAAGTTCGGGCAAGTAAGAGAAGACTACTGAATACCGTGTATGCACTTGATTTTGATTATTTACTAATGACAATAATGGAGCTGCCAATAGGCAGTTCCATGTAAATTTCCTTTCAGCATAGCTATCAATATTTGATCTCAGGTTCTTCAGACTGATAATATGCAGGTTTCTGAGATATTCAGGGCCCATATTAGTTTTATACAATGTCATGATAATAATGCATGTGTTTTGTTTTGTTTTTTATAGTCTTGATTTCCATTGCACCTTGTGTTTGACAGTAGCATTTCCAAGGATATTGAAATGGAACATGTTTGTGTGATTTATTTTTTTTTAATATTTTATTTATTTATTTGACAGACAGAGATCACAAGTAGGCAGAAAAGCAGGCAGATAGAGAGAGGAGGAAGCAGGCTCCCTGCTGAGCAGAGAGCCCAATGCCGGGCTTGATCCCAGGACCCTGGGATCATGACCTGAGCCGAAGGCAGAGGCTTTAACCCACTGAGCCACCCAGGTGCCCCTGTGTGATTTATTTTTTATTATTTGGTTAAGCTTGTAGCTTCTTTTCTTGATGTTGTTCACAAGTGAATTGAGTCAAAGAGGGAGCCAAAAAGCTCTTGGAAGTCAGTTGGAAGCTCTTGACAAATCTCAGAATTTCAAAGTTCATCAGAAGCCCACCCCTCCCTCCCAAACCTTGAGTTAATTGTGCTCCTTTGGAGGGTTTTATTCATGTCACAGAAGATTCATAAAGGGAACAGAAATTCTCTTCATGCTTCTCTTCCACTCAACTTTAAACTCAGCTTTTGAGGTTTTACCCCCATGGTCCAGCAGCATAGCTCTCCTTGTTCTTCTCTAGGAGAATGGAGTCATACCTTCCTCCAGAACCTCCCTCATGATTACCTATGAATGTTTCTTAGTCAAATTTTAATTCATTATTTCAAAACAATAGACAACTAGAGATACAACTCAAAATCCGTAATTTAATATAGAACTACTATACTATATTTTCATTCTTATTTTGGCCAACACATTTGTATTCCATTAGGTTTTGCAAAGTTGAAGGCAAGATGCCTAAAAAATTGTATTGACCTGCTGAAATGAAATATTAATGGGTGAGATTTGAGAATTTAATGGCTAACTAAAGTAGCGTAGAGCAATGAAAAAATACACAGTTTTCCAAACTATGCATTAGTTACTGTCAAAGCAAGTTGAAACAGACCAGCATGTTGTAGCATTCTGGAGATATTGTTTTATAAATATACAATATTTATTAGTTTCTTTTTAATGAAGGGTTAGAAAGTGGATGTAGATCCATGTCAGTAAATGCAAGGTCATAATCCACATGCTAACAGAGAAATTGCAAACTTTTTCATTGTTGGCGTTTCTACATTATTTTGCTTAATGGTAAAGAAGCCATTCATGGAACTAAAAATTTCTGCAAAGAAATAACACGAGGATATTAGCACCTTATTCTCTTGAAAAAGAGATCTACCATTCTTTTCAAAAAATAAAGACAAAACCAAATTAGTTTGCAGTATTTTTCAGACTGAAATTAGCGGTATTCTCTTACATATGATTTTTCTAAAGAGACTTTGATTCATTTAACTGTTATTAAATTGTCAAATATTCATAATGCTCCCTGAATGGCTTTGTGTTTGAAATGTGAGTGATTTTAATTCTATAAAATTACTAAGAAATAAGATGAAAAGAAAAGGCTGTCAGGATAGCTAAATTTTTTCCTTTCTCTACCTATTTTAGTTATTTTTGTTGCTTTCTGATTAGTACTGCTTTTTTTTTATTGTTGCAGTATTAATTTTAAAACATAGTAGGTAAGTGGATTTCAGAAAGTAAGGGCATTGTTTGTTACTCCTGTTCATCATCTAGTATCTGTCATCAGATACTAGAAATAGTGCCAAGCATTTGGTACATGCGGAATTAATAGTTGTTGACCAAATAACCAAAGGAAAAAAAAATTAGGGCAAACTTCCCAATAACTCAAAGCCCATTTTTATAAATAAAATTAAACTAAAGCAAAATAATTTAAGCCTTATATCTTTTTACATTCACCATAATGCCTGGCAAATAGCAGGTGATTAATATTCCTTTTATTCATTATTTTCTCAGATTTTTTTATTCCAACAAGAAGTTTGACCTCAGACAAATATGTGTTGAATCAGTGAATAATCATTCACAGAGACAAGGAAACTGGTGACTTTATTATCTGATTTGCAGAAAGGAACTAGACTTACACTCAGTCTTCCCAGAGTATCATCATGGTGGTACTAGAATGTGAGCCTGGTATTGTGTCAGGCTCCTCGGTTCTCTTTACTAAGCCACCATTTTCCTGAGATGGCTCCACAGAAGATGCTTAATGGAAATAAATGAATAACTCCCCAGTTTGCTGATCTTAAACTGTTGATTCAGGTGTCACTTTAAAGGTACATATTGTTACTTTTCTTTACATGCAAATTTCAGTGTAAGGATAGGATCCCTTTTTAATAATTAGATTTTTCAAAATTCTTATTGAAATTTTTATATCTATTTTATAAATTCAATTCAATATATATTTTATATATTAAAAAATCTCAAGATTCTTTTTCAACAAGAACACTGAGTTTGCAAAGTCAGATGAGTGAAATTTAAGTAAGACAGTAAATTATTTTCAAGGTGACTTTGTCCTTGTGTAAATATTGGAAGTTCATAATACTGACATGATATCCTGCTGATGAAAAATGATTAGGGCAATGAAAATTAGGAATATGAAACTACTGTTTAAAATCTCTAGACTCTCCTCTCTCCGGTGTTCAGTGTATTCAACCTTAAAAAAGTCTGCATTACATGTCCTCTGTCATCTCACATTTAATGGAAAGTGTGGTACAATTACAAAGAAGATAGATGACTCTCTCTGGTGTTTTTAGAGTTGATCAACTTTGCTACTCTACCTAGGGTATTCTTCCAAGTGTCAGAACAGGTGGAATAAAGTGGATCCATACAAAATATATTAATACTAGATAGATTCATACAAAGTATGACTGAGGAATAGACCAGGTCTCTTTACCCAGGAAATTTTGAGCATCTGGTTCATTATATCTATTTAACCTCTCATCCAAATCCACCTCCTATTTCCCAAATGGGAGCTAACTCAATCATCAATTATTCTGCCATTGATTTTAGCTAACATGAACATCTTTTCCTACTATTTATAATTAAGATGAGGAAGGTCATTACAACCCAGGCAACCAAGAGAGATGCTCTTGTAGTTAAACTTTCATTGCATATAGTGCTATTTTCCATGAAACCCCAACCTGGAATCTCATTACTTTGTTTCAAAACAGTGTCTTAATAACCTCTTCATTCCCTGACTTCATGATTTTTAACACTCTATATTTGTAAAAACAATAAGACTTTATCCTACTATAATAGATTTGGAACTAGGGATGAATTGGAAGGCTGTTTTAAAGTTAAGAAAACCAAGGCACAGAGAATCTTATAGTTCACAAATGTGTACCTATCATTAGCCAGGTGACCAGTTGTACAATGTGTTCATCGGCAGGTGATTCTGACGGGAAATTCAAAACATGAAGACCCCTTCACAGCATAGAAGTGTATAAGTAAACCCAGATCATACATTTCCTCTCAAGTATATCCCTAATCCAAGATCATATTTCCCCCCTCAAATGTGTTTTCTTATCTCATTTTCTTAGAGATCTTGATAAATTAAGCCAACAAAATACAAAGTACTCAATATGATGAACTATTTAAGTAAATCTGAAATTTAACCACACATTGGAGAAGGTGAGTTTGTGTTCCTGTCTTCTGATAATATTCTTGAAGGAAAGTATAAAAAAACTCTGAATTACTAGACACTGATGGCCATTTGCGGGGTATGATATTTATTGTTTTGCAGATTTTTTTATCAGTATTAACCTCCACTACTGATCTTCTTGTAAAGATTTGGATATGAATGTGAAGCTCAAAATTATAAACTCAAAATTATCCATTAGGTAGAATTTTAGCTTATGGGTAAATATCCAATGATAACTGAATTGAAAATTTTTCTATGTATGTTATATTAAGAAATTAACATTTTACTGACTTACTTTTAAACAGGAGGACATAAAAAACTGAGTTTATCAACATTTCTTTCATCTGTTTCTAAGCTAATGTGCAAAACCAGAAATTACTTCTAGGATTATACAATCTGAATTATGGGTAAAAAGAGGAATATTTATCTAAAAACAAATTTTAATGGTATAATTATTTAAATGTTCTATGCATCTTTAAAAGAAAGTTGCTTTAAAAAAAAAGTTGCTTTTAACCACTAATTGATAAAATGGTGTATTTTTTTAAGTGGAATTTTATGTTTGAGATATTAAGCTAACTACTTCATTAAATTGAGGCCATATTTTCCAAATATGGATGTTAACTCCTTTTTACTACTAAAATCAAATTTGTAATAAGATTATCTGAGTTTGTTCTCTTGCTACAACCTCTTGGTACTACTTTTTGAGATCTTTGTCTCACAATGATTCTTCTTCTTGTATTACTGCTCAAAAAGATAATGTTATTTTCTCCAATATAGCTACACAAATTAATGCATAGCTTTGCTCTGCATTTGGGAAATGTAGATTATTGACAAAGTTCTTTTGAAAACTTATGGCGGAAGAGAAATAGAAGTCTGATAAAATATTAAGACATAAAAGGAGGTAATTATTGTGTGATTAGTTTTATCTTATTACATAATCAATTTAAAGAAAAATCTATGAACAAACAAGATAAAGATAATACTGAAAAATCATAGAAGTTTAGGGAAAAAATAACTTCAGTCAATAGATTTTATGGAAGTAAAACATTGGTCTATAAAGAGAAAGTCCAAGTGATATTCGCATTGATTTTAACAAAGCACTGGGTCATGCTTGTGATTAATTTAATTTAATTATTGTCTTGAATACTAGCACTATTGCCTATTTGAAAACCAGATGAAGGATTCGAATAATACCACACCATGGTAAAGAATAGGCTCAAAGCTGCTTTTTTAAAAGTGATGCTGTTATTTAAATTCTTGTCAAAATTCTGACACAGAACAAATTATGAATACGCTTACTTTATGGACAGTCTGAGATGTAAAAATCTTTCTTGACATCATGACTTCTATACTATTTAGAAAATGCACGGAAACCTCTCCGTTGTAAAATTACACAGTTCCTTTGATTCTAAAAGTCTTCAATTCCTGGTATGTAAGTGAAATTATATTGGGCTCAAAGATCCCTTAGTCTTTGGTTCCATTCTGTATGTGACTTTTCAGAGAAACCTGTGTTTAATATTTGCTTAATGATTATTTAACTACTGAAACACAAACAAAATCTTAAGCTATATAAGGAACTCCTATTACTAAACCACATGATCAACTCTAGAAAGAAAATCATTACAAAATAGTGAAGGAAGTTTACTTATAATTTCTTCTAGAACAATAAAAATTGTGGCTTGTCTGCTCTGGCTAATTTCTGAGGGAATATCAGTTCCTGGTATGTAATGATCTTATATGTTGACAAATAATGATCTAATTTGAATATTTACTAGCCATTCCACACAACAGAAAAATATAAGCAAATAGGAACTAAAAACAAAATACCATCACTACTTCATTTTAATGATGAGAAAACCCATTAAAAAGTTATTGTGCGTGTCATCAAAATATTGATATAACAAACAGAAAATTTATCTCCAGATTTTATAAAATTGTTTATAAAATGTACTAAAGAATAAAATCCTTATAGTATGAAAGTCCTATGGGCAATAATTTCTTTAAAATAAACATTATTTCTGATTTTTCCTTGTCCTTTATTTTAATAGTACTATATGGATTTAAATGTATATTTATTGATTCATAAATTTATTCATTTATTTGACTTACCTAGTATTTTATTAGGCACTGTCTTTAACATGGTGGGTAGAACAAATATAAATCCTACTAGCCAAGAGCGCACTGTCATGGAGAGACAGCAAACCAATAATTACTCTATGGTTGGTACTTACTATAGTGGATGACTTAGGCTTTTAGGTTCTGTGGTGGGTTGAATGATGGCCTCTGAAGATGTCTATATCCTAATTCCTAGAATCTCTGAATATGTTACTTTATATAGCAAAAGGAGTTTGTAGATGTGACTAAATTAGGGACCTTGACATAGGGAGATGACCCTCGATTATATGAGTGTCTATAACCTAACCACACGAGTCCTGAAAAGTGGAGAGCTTTTCCAGACTGTAGTCAGAGAGAGATGTCTTGTTATAACCTTAATAGAAAACTAATTCAGAAAAAATAGGAGGAAGAGGATTTAACTGCCTCAGCTGAGGGAAAGCTTTAGATGGAAGGACCCTATATGAAATTCTCTAGTCAGATAAGTTGGAAGACTTGTCCAGGTAGAGGCAACAGCATTTACAGTCAAAGAGGAATTAAAGTTCTGGGAACTTTTAATGTTTTAGAATTACTGAGCCATAAAATGTGAGAGTAAAATAGAAGGAGAAATAGCTTATGTTCAGAGATTCTTACATATTATTCAAAATGAATGGACACAATTTTCCTATATCTTAACTGAAAATTTTACCTGAAGCTTGTCTAATTCAGTCTATATAATTGCTAATTAAGATTGTCATTTTAAAGTATGGCTTAAGATCAAGTAGTTAGAAATAAAGAGTTTGGTAGATATCATCTGATGTTTAATAGCTTTTACTAACATACCCATTCCACAAATTACTCTGGGTAGTTGGTAAAGAGAGTGTTCATCACAAATTCACATTGCTTCAGACTGAATGTTCCACTGGCAGGGATTAGGCTGTCCATTCTTTCAAAGTGGAATGTCAATCTTAGCCTCTATATCTAGGTTGATTATAAAAATTTCTATTTTTAATTGATAAGAGTAACAACTAATAATTATTTAGTACATGTGGGTACTGTACAGTTTGTGCTCTTTGAATATTTGTTTCACTTATTTTTTTAGATTGCACTTAATTTGAGAAAAAAAATTTCCTTTGTTCCAGGTTTTCATTATAGAATATGGTGTCATATTTTCTATAAAATTGTTATTTAAAATTTTACACAGAGAGGGGCTTGTGGATTCCTTTAAGAATATCAAGTATGTCATTAATTTAATTTTTAGTAGCTTATACATTAACTAATTATTAATTTTTACTATTATTTCATTATTATTATTATACTGTGGAAGTTGACTTTGGTAAATAAAAAGTCGTCATGAATTTGTGATTCATTAAACTATGTTTAACGATGATTTTTAAAAATCATTTCTCTGCTCAGAAATGTTCCGCAGTTTTCCATCTTGATCAGCATAAAGGCTCAGATTCCTAGGTTGGATTGCAGAACCTCATATGCTGTGGTCCCAATCTCTGTCTGACCTCATTTCCCACCACATTATCTCTTATTTATACTGTGAATAAGTCTTTGTCACACTCCCCTGGTAGTCCCTATGATACATCAGATAGGACCTACCTTAGGGGTCTTGTTCTTACTCTTCTCTCTTGCTGGAGTCTGCTTACCCTGATATCCATATGCATTTTTGACAAAAGTCACATGCCTATTGACTATGCTACTAAAAATTTAACTGGTTTTAGTTGTCTAAGGAAATGAATGTAATCAGTTGTTTCCTTAAAATCCCCAGATAGTTCAAATTGTGTCCTCACTGACCCCTGCATGGAATTCATCTGTTCATTTCTTTACCCATTCATGTTCATTCCTCAAGACGTAGCTTATAGGGCACCTATTCAAGGGACCATTCCCTGACATTCCAAAACAGAACTGGTGACTGTATTTCTTTAGTCCCCTGATACCTGACTTACAAACTCACAATTTTGTTATGAGGAAGGAAAGTCCAATCAAAGTAGCTCAAATATTTGAGGGTATTATTGATGAGACACAGGAATCTGGTAGCTTTCCATAGACAAAAAGACATTTTTCATCCAAGCCACAAAGATTTTTTTGATTCACAGCCAAATGCAAAGTCGTGAGTCAAGGCTACTCTCTCTTTAGTTCATGGGCCCTAAGAGGTGTGTAGCTCTGCTTACCTCAGATCTCCAACTTTTCTCTGCAGAGCACCTTTCTCTCCTCCTTTGGCTTCATTGTATTTCACAGTTTTGAATTGTATGTGACATTGTCTAGACCTAGTTTTATAGCATCTTTCATTTTTACTGATATGAATCTGGTTTGTCAGTTTTACAATTCATAATTTATGAAAGGAAAAGTATATTTGGATAAGCTTGGAGTAATGAATCAAATTCCCCTAAAATAAGTGCCCTGAGCCAGATATGCATGTATGTGCACAGCTGTGACCAGAAAATGGGGTTATTTAGGAGCAACAAGACCATCTTGGCCCAAACCTTTAGAAGAGCTTCTGGTTGAGAAAACATTTCCAACAAAGGAGAATGGGCCAGTTGTGCAATGGACAATGTAGACAATCTGGGACATTTGTGTATTTCTGAGGTGTAGTGCACCAGTGTGCTACCATGTATCCCTACAAGGATGGTGACTTTTTCATCCTCCTGACTCTAATAGTGGATATTTTTTAATTTTTTTATAAACATATAATGTATTATTAGCCCCAGGGGTACAGGTCTGTAAATCGCAGGTTTACACACTTCACAGCACTAGTGAATATTTTAAATATTAAGGTGGGATAACTGGGAAGATGTTTCTAAATATATCTGTGTTGGTAAAAAAAGGGTCCACAACAGAAATGTGTAGATCAGGTACTGTTTAATAAAATACACATGACAATACAAAAAAGGGGCTAAGAACAAATGCTGGTTAACCAATACTAGTACTCTTGTATCTAGTTACAGCCTCCATGTTTTTGATACACACTGAGTACTTAAAATTCAAACACAACAGTGAGTAGGATGGTGGGGTCTCTGGACATCATCATGTAGCAAAATATTTGAAAAATGTATAAATTCACAAAAATTAAACTCATACCATGAGAGACGGGAGAGCTACTTTTAACTACCCGAAGAACTATAATTCTTTTGAGAAACAATTGACAAATAATATTAGTGTTAGGTGAAGACCATAATGATTTCACATATGCACATATTGGGAAATGTTCACCACAATGTCTAGTTAACATCCATCAACACACACAGGAATTCTTTTTCTTGTGATGTGAACTTTCAAGATCCACTCTTCTGGCAGCTTCCAAATATATAACATAGCAACACTAAGTATAGTCCTCAAGTTGTACATAACATCCTTATGACACATTTACTTTATAACTGAAAGTTTGTGCCCCTGACCACCCTAACCCATTTTGCCCATCCCCCACTCCCTGCCTCTGGAAAGCACCAGTTTGTCCTCTGTGTCTATGAATTAGTTTTCTTCTTTTCCTTAGATTCTACATGTGAAAGAGATCATGTGGCATTTATCTTTCTGTCTGACTAGTTGCTCTTCTCATAAATGCCCTTAAGGTCAATCTATGTTGTCAGAAATGGTGGCATTTCCTTCTTTTTCATGACTGATTAATAATCCGTTGTGTATATGTGTGTGTTTGTATGCCTACATCTCTATATATCCTTTATTCACTTCTTGATTGTCTAGGCTTTCCATGTCTTGGCTACTGCAAATAATGTTGCAATGAATATAGGAGTGCATATATATTTTTGAGTTAATGTTTTCTTTTCTATAAATAACCAGAAATGGAATTACTGTTAGTCCTATTTCTAATTTTTTTGAGGGACCTCTGTAATCTTTTCCATTGTGGCTGCACCAGCTTACATTTCTTTGAACAGTGCATCTTCAACAACATTCTCTATTTCTTTTCTTTTTGTTAATAACCATTCTGACAAATGTGAGGTGATATCTCATTGTGGTTTGGATTTTCATTTCCCTTATAATTGGTGATGTTGAACTTTTCTGTGTGTATCTGTTGGCCCCTTGTATGTCTTTTGGAAAAATGTCTCTTTGGATACTCTATTTTTTAATGAAATTGTTTTTTTGGTGTTGAGTTTTATGAGTTCCTTGTGTATTTTGGATATTAAACCTTATTTTATATGTGGTTTGCAAATATTTTCTCCCATTCTGTAGGTTGCCTTTTCATTTTACTGAAGGTGTCCTTTGTTGTGCAGAAGTTTTTTAGTTCTGTGTAGTCTCCCACTTGTTTATTTTGCTTTTCTTGCCTTTGCTTCTGGTGTCAATCTGAAAAAAAAAAAAAAATCACCAGGAGTGATGTCAAGGAACTTGCTACCTATGCTTTCTTCTAAGAGTTTTACTCTTTTTGGTCTTACCTTTTAAGTTTTTAATTCCTTTTGAATTAATAGTTGTGTATGCTGTAAGATAGATGTCTAGTTTCACTCTTTTACATGTGGCTTTCCAGTTTTCTCAACAACATTTGTTGAAGAAACTCATTTCCCCACCGTATATTCCTAGTACCTTTATTGTAAATTAATTGACTGAATACAGTTGGATTTATTTTTTGCCTTTCTATTCTGTTACATTGATCTATGTGTCTTTTTTTAAGATTTTATTTATTTATTTGTCAGAGAGAGAGGGAGAAAGAGCGAACGAGCATAGGCAGACAGAGTGGCAGGCAGAGGCAGAGGGAAAAGCAGGCTCCCTGCCGAGCAAGGACCTGATGCGGGACTCAATCCCAGGACCCTGGGACCATGACCTGAGCCGAAGGCAGCCGCCCAACCAACTGAGCCACCCAGGCATCCCTATGTGTCTTTTTTTAATGTTCCATTTATTAATACTACATTGTTGCTTTCACTAAAAAATGCAAATGTTCCAAGAGGACCATAATTAAATATGCCTCATTTAAAAAATTAATAGACTTTAGTTTGGGGAGCAGTTTTAGGTTTACAGAAAAATTGAACAGAAGTTCCAATGTACCCACTCAACACCTTCCCCTCCCTGGTTTCTCCTATTAATAAAATCTCATATTAGTGTAGTACAGTTCTTAGAAAATTATGAGCTGCTATTGATATATTACTATTAACTATAGTCTCAGTCTAAATTTACATTAGGGTTTACTCTGTGTTGCACATTCTGAATATTGTGGAACACAGATAATTTTTAAGACAATGAAATTATTCTGCGTGCTATTGTAATGGTAGATACATGCTGTTATACATCTATGTGTCTGTTTTGAAGCCAATACCATACTGTTTTGATTACTGTGGCTTGGTAATGCAGTTTGAAATCAGGAAGTATGATATTTTCTGCTTTGTTCTTCATTCTCAAGATTGATTTGGCTATTTGGGGTTGTTTTTGTGGTTTTATTGAAAATTTTAAGGGTGTTTGTTCTGAAGAACTCAAATATGAAAGAAGAAACAGAAGTACATCTAGACCATGAAAGAATAAATAAAATGCTTCTCAGGAATCTGGGACCAATATAAATTAGATACCCACTTGAAACTATAAAAATAACATCTAACACTATAGAAAGGATAAATTGAGTTTTTTAGAAAAATGGTGACCTAGCTAGTGTGTTTTGCTAGGATGTTTTGCTAGATGAATGATGGCCCTACATGGACAGCACTGCATCTGTTCCCAACCATTTCCCCCCTTGGCTGCATTTATTACTATTGAGTCATGTAAGCTGCTGTTTATCAAGATTTTAGTTATGCACAGGTAACCACATCCTTATCAAATGCAAAATAGCTATAAGAAAATCTGTGTCCATCAAAGGGGGTTGCTGTAAAAGAGAAATATAGACATGTGAGAGTAAAAAAGGTACATATTGTCAACAGGCCTCCAAGAATGCCCATGAAAGAGTAGAGCTTGGCACAGGGAATTTATCTGTCCAAGCCAAGTGGTTTGTGAATCTCTGTTGAATAGCTGGATCAATTGCATCATTAAATGTTTGAATTAAATAATGGACTTCCTTTGTTCTTATTTCATGCTCAATCAACTTTTTGATTATAATTTGTGTTACCCTGTAGCTTGTTACATTGAGAAAATATGATATGTAGAAGACATGAGGACTTAACTCACCCAATTATCCTTTTCATTATAAGTTTAAAATATTAGCATTATGTTTTATTTGAGTTGCCTATGAGTAAGCCTCTCCTAGTGCAGTGCATACAGCAGCAATTATAGGATAGCATCTCAGGCCTAGAGAGCAGAATTTTGGAGTCTTGTAAGTGTCTCAGCTTCAGTTATCCAACTTATTTGAGACATCTTGGACACCCTGTAAGATCTTCTTACTGAAAAAAAATATGTAAATATATGTGTATATTTTAAATGTAATGCTAATCAACCTCTCAAATGAATTTTTATGAAATATAACAATGTGACTTCATAATGTATATGGATAAGAAAATGTGAAGGTATAACCATGACAATTTTTATTTTATTTATTTATTTATTTTAAAGATTTTTCTTTATTTATCTGACAGAGAGAGATCACAAGTAGGCAGAGAGGCAGGCACAGAGAGAAGGGGAAGCAGGCTCCCCACTGTGTAGACAGCCTGATGTGGGACTTGATCCCAGGACCCTGAGATCATGACCTGAGCTGAAGGCAGAGGCTGAACCCCGCTGAGCCACCCAGGTGCCCACCATGACAATTTTTAAAAAGAAGTCCAGGAGGGGCACCTGGGTGGCTCTGTGGGTTCAGCCTCTGCCTTCAGCTCAGGTCATGATCTCAGGGTCCTGGGATCGAGCCCCACATTGAGCTCTCTGCTCAGTGGGGAGCTTGCATCTCCCTCTCACTCTGTCTGCCTCTCTGCTACTTATGTTCTCTCTCTCTGTCAAAAAAATAAATAAAATCTTAAAAAAAAAAAAAGTCCAGGAATCTGTTTTTTGTTGTTGTTATTGTTGAATGTCCCAAAACTTTATTAATGTATAATAAAAGATGCAGCATAATATATATGTAAAGAGAAAAAAATAGATCTATGGAATACATATTAGGTTCCAAATCAGCCTCCAGAGATATAGTTTATGATAGAGTTGTCATTTTAAAACAGATTTATTCAAAAAATTATGCTTTGATTATAATCTATCCATTGGTAAATACACACCTTCCATATACCACACATAGTTATACCCCATACACTCATATCTGCATTTTATTGTTTTTTTGGTTTTTATATTTTTCTTTAATTTTATTTTTTCAGTGTTCCAAGACTGATTGTTTATGCACCACACCCTGTGCTCTGTACAGTACATGCCCTCCTTAATACCCACCACCAGACTCACCTATCCCCCCATATCTGCATTTTAGATGAAGCCAAGAGCTAACATTTAGCATGTTTAGAAAAAATAAATAATGAAACAATTTATAATATTGGAGAAATACCTTCCCAAGTCAGAATCAAAACCCAAACACCATAATGCAAAATTTACATATTTCACAAACCAAAATTAAATATTACTTAATGTTAAAATTTGACATTAAAGAGACGGATGACAATTAGAATATATATATATAGACATATGTCTCTCTCTCTATATATATATTTAATTTATTTGACAGAGAGAGACACAGTGAGAGAGGGAACACAAGCAGGAGGAGTGGGAGAGGGAGAAGTGGGCTTCCCGCTGAGCAGAGAGCCCAATGCGGGGCTCAATCCCAGGACCCTGGGATCATGACCGGAGCCGAAGGCAGACGCTTAACGACTGAGCCACCCAGGCATCCCCAGAAAAAATATTTTTAACAAACGTAATCAGCATAAGGTCATTGTTTATTTATATGACAATGAGAGAAAGCCCATAAAAATGAACAAAGAGTAAGAACACGGAGATCAGATAGCAAGAATTACAAGTATTTCCAAAAAGTGTTAGAAAAGATGCTTGTTCTTACAATCTAAGAAATATAATTAAGCAATAATGGTTCTTTTAATCTGTATACTTGACCATCATCAGAAAGACTGATAATATTTGTTATACATGAGGATACAAAAAACAGAACCAATCATAGACTCTATAGGTAAAGCCATTTTGAAGGGGCATTTAGCTTTATTTTCAAATTTTATGTCTGTATCCTCCTTGACCCAGGATTTTTCTCTAGAAATTTATCCGAGAGTAATAGTCACACATTACTACCAGGATATATGCCCAGAATGTTCACTGCAGAATTCTACATCTTTCTTGAAATGCAAAGGGAAAATTTAGTTCCATAAATAAGATTGGAATTGAATCAATTATTATATGTGTATGCTCAGCCTTTAAAAGGAATGGAATAGAGAAATATAAATAGTGGTATAGATCACTTTCCAATAGATGAAGTCAAGGAGGTAAAAAGATAAGAGACTATAACTTACACTCATATTCATATAGAAATAAGATGTATGTATGAGTGTGAATTTTAGAGAGGCTTTATCCCAATTTACTCAATATATTTCATTTGAATATGTTACAGTAAATATTTGTTAATATGTTAGTTGATTAAATATATTTTTTCATGATTTTTTACAGATTTTTTACTATATCACTGGGACCAAACTAAGCACCAATGAATCAGGTTACAGAGTAACAATGTGGAAGGATTTTTGTAGCATACAGTTGACACCTAACGTGCTTACACTGAGGGCTAGATGATAACCTATTAATTACTTTAGTCCCTCATCTGCTACACAGGTGCTGTTTACTATGCCAGGTATAGCTCTGGCTTCTGCCTATTTGCTCCTTGGTGATGACATTCACTACCGGAGTGGAAACTAGATGGCACGTTTAAATATGCTCAAAGTGTTTTACAAAGTGGCCCTTGTTATTTAACACATTAAGCTTAATGCCCTTTTCCAGTTCAAAGGAGAAACAAGTACTGAATTTTCTAAGCTTTCTGGCAGTGATAATGGGAATGTGCAAAGACGGTGATTGAGAATGGTTTTGATGCAGAAGTGCCAAGATGCTAGCGAGACTTTTGTTGAAAATAACATAAAAACTGTATTAATTAACTTGAGTTTACAAGTGGATTAAATTGTTCTTCTCAAGCATTCAACTATGACAATAAATTTGCAACTTCTAAATTATGATTTTGGCTAATACTATTTAAATCTCATAACAGTAACTCCATTGTATAACAATTTTAAGAGCTACTTTAATTTTTTCTAGTTTTATTGTTTTATTTATAGTTTATTCATTTATTTACAGTTTTATTCATTTTATTGAAGATATGATATAAATCTGATAACAGAATATAGTCTACTTTGGCCTACAAAAATTTACTTGAAAAAAATTACTTGAGATAGACAAACTACTATGTTCTCTATAGAATTATATATGACTAATTGATCTACAGTATAGGATATCCATTCTAAAATGTTTACAGGCAGTTTTATATGTAAAAGTTTAAATGTTAACTACCCAGATTTATTTTAGAAATTTTTTCTGAGAAATTATGCTATGTAAATATTTTGTAAAACCATGCTTCTTTTCCTTTTCATTACCAATGTGGATTATGATTTATGGTGAATGGTTTGGTCTTCATGCTTACTGAGTACAAACAGATTCAACTGAACATTTGAACTTGTCCTAAAATAATTATGTTACAATATGTTTTTTTTAAAAGCCAATTAATCTCTTAGAATTTAAAAGTGTTGGTTTTTCTAAGGTGAATGTGTTTTCATATTGTGATTAATTAGTGTCATTACCACTTAGCTGCCCTGATTAAACATCTGTTTAAGTACCATACTCAAAGAATAATTTATACTTGTATAACAATTTACATAAACCCATATGTAAGTTAGCTCTGTAAATTATTGGTGTCAAGATAGAACTTGTATATGTTCAGAAAATAGTTGTGTGTGTACACATATATATTTCTGTATATATCTACACACTTTCTCTACAGATACGTGAAAAAGTTATTAGCCTTTAACATATACTTCTTTTGATACCATGGTTAAATTATATTACCTTAGAGTAATAGTAAGTCAAAATTCATCTTTTTAAAATCTTCAGCCCTCTGTGTCTGGGGGAGCGTGTCAAAAAGAGTGTGTACAAATTTGTATTACTAGAAATTTCTACCATAAAGAGTTTGGGAGGAAAAAGATCATTACACTTATTTAACAAATATTATTATCTAACTTATGCTAATCATTGTTCAGACATTTGGAATACATTAGAAAATAAAACAACCCTGTATCTATTGAATTTATGTATTTTGTAGACTAGAGGATCAATGAAAAATGAACATAATAATTCAGTAAGTCATACGGTGTGCCCAGTAGGCAACCATACCCTGTGGGATGCATCAGTCCTGCCACCTGTGTTTAGATGACTTGTGAGCTAAGTTTGGTTTTTTGTTGTTGTTGTTGTCTTTTTTTAACATTTTCAAATGGTTGAAAAACTTCAGAAGATTTCACAACATGTGAATTTAAAATTCCTGGGTATAAGTAAAGTTTTACGGAAACACGGCCATGCTTATTGGTTTAAGTATTTTTATAGCTGCTTTTGCATTATACAAGTTAAGCAGTTGAGAAAGAGAGACCATAGGATCTGCAAAGCCTAAAATATTTACTCTCTGGTCCTTCACAGAAAAAGTTTGGTGACACTTGCATTAAACAACTTAGTAATATTTCACTTGTCTACCAGAATTCATAATGGTATAGATAAATATACATAAGTGTATAGATAAATGTCTACAGATAAATACATATCAATATACAGATCTCAGCTTATTAATATATTATTCTGCTAAAACCTACTCCAAATTAAAATTCAAACATTGGTGTATTTGCTGAAATACAATTAAAAAAAATAAGAAAAGCCTGTTACATCTATGGAGTATCTCCATTAGTGGATATACTATTGTCAGATAAATGTAAAAATCAAAATCTGATTTGCATTAAACTACCAATTGGGGAGAACTTATTATGGCCCAAATGCTTTAGCTATATTATCAAATTAAGTCCTCAAAGCTACCCAATGAAAGAGGTATTTCTTTTCCCATCTTATAAACAGAGATAACTCAGACACAGAAGATTTGAGTGACTTGTCCAGAGTCAGATTGGACCTGGTGAGTGGTTGAGTCTTGATTAAATCCTAATCTCTAGACTCTAAATTTAGTTGTTCCCTATGACCCAGAGTTAGCTCAAAGTCCTACATTATTCCAAGTACTGGCTTTACAGCTCCTTAACGCTACTTAGCAATCAAGCAACACTGCAATTTAGGTATTATCAGCAATTTGGGTTGAAATAGTTCAGATCACCATCTAAGTCTAGAATAAAGTGAGTAAATCAAGTTTATTTTATTGGCCAGACACTGTAAACAGGCATGCTTCCTACTTAATGATTTCAACTCCACTTTTATCACAGAAACAATATGTACAATTGATAAAGCCCAAATCCCATCTTAGCTTTTTAAAAAGTTTATTGGGGGAAATCAGATGGAGGGGACAAACCATGAGAGACTGGGGACTCTGAGAAACAAACTAAGGGTTTCAGAGGGTCGGGGGGTGGAGGGATGTTTGAGTCTGGTGGTGGGTATTAATAAGGGCATGAATTGCATGGAGCACTGGGTGTGGTGCATAAACAATGAATGCTAGAACACTGAAAAAAAAATTAAAAAAAGTTTACTTAGGGATATAGTTATTTAGTATTCATTTTTGAAAACAAGATTCTTACATGAGTTGGTGTCCTGGATGAGGAAAACGTGGGAGAGATGAGAGGTAAAATTAAAGCAAGAGTAAAGATCAAGGGTAGAGGGAATGGGACTGATAGTATCCACGGTGGTAACCATAGACACGAGCACTCTGTGGGTTTGGGTAAAGACACAGAATACAGATAAACAGGCTGTTCAAGGTGAAAGGTAAGAACTAAACCTACCAAGGACCACCAGAGTTTATCTCTGCAAGAGCACCAATAGAAGGGAGCCTGAAGTAAGCTTTATTTGAGAGTTTAAATAGGAGGAGGGCTTTGGGCTTCTTGTTTCTTAGAAAACATTAAATGTGTTTCCTCTTGTGTATTCTACACATAGTCATCATCTACTAAGGTTTTCATCTTTTAACCTTTTTCTGGTCCTAACTCTTTCTAATTTGTCCCTATTATGTAATTTGGATTTATAAGACCAATCAAATTATAAATGAAGTGGATTGGAGGCTCACTGACTTATTAATTCCAAAATATTTCTTGAGTTCCCTTCATCACATTCAGATACTATGCAGGTCATGAGAATGCAGTAACCCAGCCCACCATGGTGGCTTTCCTGTTTAAGGGCACATTTTACTACAGAGACAGATAGTAAACCACATATTATCTTGTGAAAAGTCTTAAATGTTATGAAGGGGAGAGTACTGGGTACATCAAAAGCTAATAAGATAAAATCGATGTAGTCAGGGCTAGATTTGAAGATAAATTTTAGGTTCAGAAATGGAAGTTAAGTAGTGTTTCTCTCTAAATGAGTCTAGAGTGTGGCAGAAGAAAGACTATTTGAACAAGTCCTCAAGTTGGGAAAAGAATGAGCCGATTGGAAGAACTGGAAACAATGAGAGGGAGGCATCTGTGCTATCCAGAAGGGGTTGAGGAGGAAGACAAAGCTGAGGACTTGGCCAGGGTGACATCATATATAGTCTTTAACAACATGTTCCTGATTTTAAAATTTTTATCCTACCAACAACTTGAACAAAGTGATATTTAACAGAAGGAGTTTTTAAGGGAGGGTGGAGTGAATTTTGAGTGAAGTCTCAAGTAAATGTGAAAGATGGGTTAGAAAATAATTAACGTGATCCAAGTGAAGTTTAAAAGAGAGGAGCTATGGTGGAGACAGAAAAAGGTAGAGACATGTGGAATAATTTTTTTTGGAATAGATTTAGAAAATTGAATTTATATATATATATGTATATATATATGGTTATTAATTGGACTCAAGAAGTAAGAAAGGAGTTTAGGAATGATTCTAGCTTCTAGGATCAGAAGAATAAATGTACTATTTGCTGAGAAAGAGCACTGGTCCAGGACCAGGGTTTGTGGAAAACATCATGAGTTGGGTTGTGTGACACTGAGTTTGAAGTGTCTTTGTGATATACCTAAGTCAAGATTTAACAATTTAATTAGGTATGAGTCCAATGCTGAATGGAAGGTCCCAAGTGAAGGTGAAATTGAAAATTCTGTGAGTCCCCTAAAAGCTATTGAATTGGATATTTTAAATGGGTGAATGATACAGTATATGAATTACCATTTCAGTAAAGCTGCTGGATTAAAAAATAATAACCACATTGAGACAAGCTGATTTACTGGTAGTGCAGATAAGAGAGATGAGAAGATTTAAGAGTAGAGAGAAGATTTGGAATAAATAGTTTAGGGAAATAGTTTAGGTTGATTTTAAAGGAGCCCCTTGAGAAAGGGAGGGAAGTAATGTTAATAGTGAGCTTAAAGTGAGTGAAGGGGCAAAGACTCAAAGTTCTGAGATCACTAATGTAGTCAAGTTCCTGAGAGTGTAAAATACACACTTGGCAAGGCCAGGCTTAAAGTATAAAATGAGCACTTTTCACCCCCCCTTTTTTTTTTAAAAGAAATTCTTTTTTTTTTTTTAAGAGTTTTTTTTTTAAGATTTTATTTATTTATTTGACAGAGAGAGAGAAAGATCACAAGTAAGCAGAGAGGCAGGCTGGGGGCGGGTGGGGGGTGACCGCGGGGAGCAGGCTCCCTGCTGAGCAGAGAGCCTGAGGCAGGGCTCTATCCCAGGACCCTGAGACCATGACCTGAGCTTAAGACAGAGACTTTAACCCACTAAGTCACCCAGGTGCCCAGAGCACTTTTTACTTTTAAAGTCTTGTCTGATGGTATGATGCTAGAATATAGGTAAGAGCAGCCAATATACTTTAGTATGACTTTCTTGGTTACTATCTTGTGTCTCTCAATCATTTTGCTTCAAGATTCAGCCTTTGTGTATTGGACTGGATGAAAGGCAAGTTATATTTAACCCACTGAGCCACCCAGGCGCCCCTGAGGCAAGTTATATTTAAAGAAATAGGCAGACCTATAGGAAATACAGGAGAGGGAGAGAATTTTATCTGTGGGGCCCTCACCCAAGAAGGCATAAGATTTCTGCTAAGAAAATATCAGTCCACCCTCCCACCTCTTCTTCAGGGCCCATCCCCAGCCCTGGAGAATAAACATTGCCTGCCTAATGTAAATAGTAGAAAATCAACTTCTTCTCACGTTGCTTATAAGATGTGTAAAGCAAAGGGCAAGAATTCTGTGCAAACCAAATAAAATGAACTGTCAATTTCACTCAGGGAAACACTTAAGACTAGTTATGCATATAAGCTGCAGCAACTCATTTAGTCATAAAAATCAATAAGACTGCCACCTGGGTCATCGGGGAACCATCATCACTGCAGAAAAACAAATCTGAGCTTTCATAACAATGAGACAGAAGTCACATCCTTCATTACACCACCGCCAAGACCAAGTTGTATTTTTTTTCCCCAGCTGAGAAACTGTTAAGCATTGTTATTGCTTATTCTCGCTATAACAAGTCACTTTTCCTTCCTTTCATAACACATTACTCTCTCTTAAATGGTGCCTCCTTGCTGAAATCCACTGTACACTAAAAGAGGTGAATTACTAGAATAAGAATTTCAGAATCCTGATTCTATCTTATAACCCAGGTGAAATGGCTAGTGTAAAATATTATTAAGTGCCAGCACTGGACCTCAGTTTCCTCAATGAAGAGTGATTTTTTTTTTTTTAAGATTTTATTTATTTATTTGACAGAACACAAGTAGGCAGAGAGGCAGGCAGAGGGAAAGGGAGAAACAGGCTCACCGCTGAGCAGAGAACCTGATGTGGGGCTCGATCCCAGGACTCTGGGATCACAACCTGAGCCGAAGGCAGCCGCTTAACCAACTGAGCCACCCAGGCGCCCTGAAGAGTGAATTTAATACTGGCAAACTCACATTTGTCTTGAAATTACATACATATTAACTTTTTGACCCACAGGTGATATATAATGTTAGAGTCTGTCCTTACATACATTGTTTACATCAAGAACTCAAAGGGAACATTTAATTTACTGTGTTTCTTCACAGAAGACTAAATGATCCCACTAGTCAATTACCCTCCATCTTTCTTGACATGGTCTGCACAGTCTCCTCTTCAAGAAGGACATAGCTCCTTCTGATACATTCTGGGCCTTAGATCATTGTCTGAATAGGACACATGGATAAGGTTCAAATCCTACCTTTGACCTACTGCAAAGCCCAAACCATTTTATAGTTCTTTCCAGTTCACCTTCTCTACACAGATCCTTATCATCAGTATGAGATCGGTCTCCAACTTATCCCTAATCCTCAAAGTTGTGACCTGTATTGACATAATTCCTCCAGTCCAGTTAAAGGTATAGGAGCTCTATTGGCTAAACTTCTCCCTTTTTCTAGAGAGAGAGTCTAGAGAAGATAGTACAAATCAAAATACTTTTTTTAGTAAAGACAAATTATTTCTCATTCATTTCAAGGCACAATATACTCATTATCTAACCTAAACATGGTATTCTTTCCATTATTCTTCTAAGGGAAAGTCTCATAATGCTATTTTGTTGGAAATTTTCCTCTCGTATAAGGATATGAGTTTTCATTTCCTTTTTGATAAAGTATGATATTTGCCACAAATAGAATGGAACCAGTTTTGTGAGAAGTCTCAAAGTATTAGGGTATAAACATGAAATGGCTTGATAGTCTCCCAACATTCTTTTCATCTGAACACTCTCATATCTCCCTTTCATTCTTCATAATAGGTATTTTAATGACATCTTTGCCAAGTTCCATAGCTTTCCCTTTGGCTTTGGGTTTAGAGCACAATTTCTTTACTACATAGAAGGCACCACCCTTTAGCATTACAGACTTCTAAGCTAGCTTAATTTAAAAGAGCAAGTCTTGCTCTTCCTGACTGGTGGTGCTGACAGCTGGGGGTCGGGGAGGGGAGATGTGGTCTGTCTGTCCCAAGTTCCTCAGCAGCTGCCTCCCCCTGTGTTTGAATTAGGCAGGAGAGACAGGAAGAATAAAGTTCCTTATGCCAGTGGTGGGAGTAATTTGTTACATCTGGTGGGGTTCTGTTTCTCCTGGTGTCGTTTATATTGGAGATGTGACTATCCCCTTCACTGCAAGTATAATATTGCTGAATACCTCCCTTGATCTAGTGCAGGGGGCTCTGTCTCCATTTGGCCCTTCTCAGGGTTTGACATACTAGAAGACTCACATCTCTTGCCCCTCTACTGACCAATACTTCTTAACATATCATTCCCTAGAACTGTAAAACCACACGAGGAAACCCTTATCTGCCATTTTCAAATGCTGTGAAGAAATGAGGCATAGGCCAGAAGTTTTTCCATATGCTTCCTGACAAAAGCTTGCCACCATATTTTCAAGCCCTACATCCACACACAATTCCAAAGACTCCTGCCCTCAAAATTCTCTAGAACTGAAGAGAGCTCTAATCTCTATTTAAAAGATCTTCTTCAGGGATATATGTAAAGCGTCTCCCCGTTCCCCACCTTAATAGCACACAGGGTCTGAACAAGGATAACACGGTTTGGAAAGATGTTCCCAGAATGTTCTTCCAAGAACTTTGCGTCAGGATATGTCCGTGGTTCAAAGACTTGGTAAGCATCTAACTCAAATCAAGAGGTTAATTTTCCATTATGACTTAGACCCACAAATTTCATGAGATATTCCTTTAAGCACCCTATATGACCCCAACACCCCATCACCCATACTTCTTGGAAAGGAAAACAGCCTCCCAGTATATCTCCCTTTAGGAGAAGTGAGGCTAGTTTCATTCTGCATTTATCTTCCCACTGATCCCTCTCTTCTTTTTTACATTAGAAGAGGGTGGATTGTTCATAAGGCTGGTTCTCACCAATAGTGAACAGAGTGGACTGGTGATGGTTCCAGCTGCTGAAGACACTGTGACAAAGAATGTGGCCATTTTTCACAATCCCATCACTCAAGGATGTATTTACGAGGTTTTTTATTTTTTGTTTTTTTTGCAACATTTCTCACATAGTAATAGTACAAGAGATCCATTAGCTAATCTAGTCAGCTAACCTGAGCCACCCACTTGTTACTTGTGAAGTTAGTGTTAACACCAAATGAAACATAAAATCCAGGAAAATAGCAATATATTTTAAAAATTTCTTATGTATTAGGTACTTGTATTGAATAAGTTTATGATACTTAAGGAAGAACTAAGGATGCTGTCTTTCTAATATCAACAAATTTTAGTGTTTTGAGTTTTTCTCTTAACTTATCTAGTTTCTTATTTTCCCATCAAATCACATTACTTGGTTATTATTTTGCTAATAGTGAGATGGGAATAATAACCACTCCACAAGAGTGTGGTATATTAATTTGTTAATTTTACTAAGCAATTTAAGGACCCAAAGCACTAACTGTTGTTTGCAGAATGAAGATGTTTCCAACAAAACAGAAAAGGGGCTGCCGAATCACAGTAAATTCAGTCTGATGCTGCCATTAGCTTAAATGCCTTCACTAAATGGTACCAGCTGAGATCATTAACTTTGCTTTCATAGCAATTTTCTTAATGTTACTTAGCAACTTCACTTTGAAAATACCCATTGCACATCCCTATAGCCTAAGGAGCACCATTAGTAGTAAAATTACATGTTTGATGGCATAGCCAGGGAAGAATTAATGATATATCCTGAAGACCTATCATGGACTACCATGAGACTATTCAGACAGTGACCATTTACTGCACATGAATTGATAACAAAGCCACATTAAAAGCATAAAAATTTATCTACCATAAAGTCAGAATATTAAAGGAATCACTTCCACATGCAGTATGCTGCAAAATATCAAATTAATATCTATGCATTCTTGGGTAATGGATACACATGTCAATTAAAAGTTTTGTGTAGGGGCACCTGGTGGCTCAGTGGGTTAAGCCTCTTCCTTCAGCTCAGGTCATGATCTCAGGGTCCTAGGATCGAGCCCTGCATCCGGCTCTCTGCTCAGCGGGGAGCCTGCTTCCCACCCCCTCTCTCTACCTGCCTGTCTGCCTACTTGTGATCTCTATCTGTCAAATAGATAAATAAAATCTTTTAAAAAAATTGTGTAAGGTCCAGATTATTTGAGAGATGAAAACTGAAATGTACAGAATGCCTCTGCTCTGTAAGAAATATGTAAATATTTCCTAATATAACCTAGATATGATCATGCATTTAATAAACAAAAATGCCTTTGATGGTATGAAAATTCCTTTACCATAATAGCATCTTCAAAAATCAATGCAATATAACAACTCTAGAAACTCTAAGTTATCAAAGTGTTATAGTTAGACCAATTATTTATTCTTCCTTCCAATTTTCTCTGTTTTTTAATTGCTTATAATTAGCATGTGTAATTTTTTTGAGCGATATGATATTACCTTCAAGCAAAGTTATTTAATGTAATACAATGAACATATATTGAATAGCTGCATACAAAACAGTATACTCTGTATACTTTACCTACTTTCACCCAGGCATTGATCACATATGATATATACAGTTCAGAAAATGAATGAAAATCAGAAATTCAGGAACTGTAAATGCTGAATGGAGATCAAAGACAAGAAAACTGGAATATGGATATACATAGAGGCCATAGTTATACACAGGTTATAATGCTATTGATTCAAATCTCTACTTTATTGTAGTGAATTAAACTATAGGAGAACCATGAAAGTGAAGAGCATAGGACAGACCTAGTTGAACCATGTAGGAAATTGGACTACTAATCCCCCTAACGAGTTTGGTTGAAAGATGTGAGTCTGCTGTCCTGGTCAGCACCTAGGCCCACTCACTTCTGGTTCCTTCTCATAGTGAGAGCGTCTTACTGGAGTGTGGATTTGGAGTCTGAATGTGTATGAAAAATATTTGACAATTATGTATAAAATAACAATCATTTTCACCATTGGAGAAGAGACTGGTTGGGTTGGGTTTGAGTTTTGAAACATGGTGGGTCAGTTTCTAAGGTGGAACCTAGAAAGGAGATTTTTAAGGATGAATTTGACTACATAATATTTTGCCAGATGTACTAACTTAAAAACTTAATTTCTGTATCAGATAGGTCTCTACTGCATTGAAGTTGACTGGTAAGTAACACATGAGATGCTCCAGATAACTGAAGTAGGTTTGATACATAAATCAATACATGATTCATTATATGATTCTTATAATTTAATAAAGGCAAATGTACAAATTTCTCCGGGGGAGCAAACTATTTGGAACTTAGCTCTGACATAGATTAGCAAATGGCTCTGCAGTGAGTGAACAGTGAGTGAAAGCATGGACAAGGTGTTTGACAGCATTATGAATAAGCACCTACCAGGTAATTCTGACAGTGATAGGAAGAAAATGGCTAACAACAGTAGTATACTGGAAGTAAGCCCAGAGAATCCTCAGGAGGGAGGTATTCATTAAGGAAATCAATGCTGGTTGTCACTAAGAGTATTTTTTAAAAAGAATTCCACGGGGGTCAAGTCATCTTGTAACATGTACCTTTGAAGTTGATTAACCTGGAAATGCAAGCCTAGCCCACCTACTTTTAAAATCTTGTGTAAAATAGAACCAAATATCTCAATTAGTGATAAAAATTCTCTTTGCTCTAGCTCCCGGGTTACTAACAAATACTGCTTATGAAAAATTAAGTAAAGAGGGTGTATTTGCCTAAAGATATCTAGAATATAATTGCATTGTCTCAGAAAAAGATGGTTAAAAAATTTAAACCAATTACCAAGATAGAATAATTGACTAGTTTACAAATAGTCTGTGTCAATGTTTTACTGAGTATTGTCAACAATAGGTTTTATTAGTCAACGAAAAACACAGACTTTGTCACTGCCAGTGTAAACTAATACAAAAGAATAAGAATAAGAATATGTAGTCTTGCTTCTCAATATCATCTCCTCTTTTTCTTATTCTTGGCCCCATTTAATGAGAGTCTCATAGTCACTTTTAAAACAGATATGGCTTTTGCTCTTCTAATTATAAGGATCTCCTGTTTTGGACCATATCTTGGCTGAGTTGAGCCACATTTTGATTTGTTTGTCTTGTTTGACAGGGAAAATAATTCTAATTCAGCCAACTCTCAGAGCATTATTTGAACAAGGAAGATATATCCTGAACCATCCTTACTTCCTCCCAGAGCCTTGGTCCTTGTACAGAATCCACCCACAACTCCTGGCTCTCCTGATGTCACCTTGCTTCTGACTGGTTTTATTTCCCAGATAAATTACAATAGGGGTGAATTATCTCACTGGTTTACTTCCTGTAAATATTCAGTTAAGGGAGTGGATATCTGTCTAATCACCATTGGCTCAAATATATCACAGAAACTATGAGTTTAAATAAAAAGAAACATCAAAATATTCCAGTTATCAGTTGATAGTGACAACTTAGAGTTATCTCTGGTCACATTATATTTTGTACTAAGTTTACCTAAAGACTTGACATTTTCTGTAGGAAATATCATACACAAGGCTTGACATTGACTTCAGTCATTCCAACCCTCAATGTAGAATTTAGGAATGTTCCTGTATAGCTACACAGTAGTAATTGGTCCTATTGATCCATGCTTTCTCAAGTGAAATTACAATTCTAAACAAACAAATATATATCTTTAGCTAAAAAAATTTCCCTGTATGTGCTAAGATTAATATATAAGCATGGATGAAGAAAGAATAAATTAGGATTGCCAATTAATGGTTTAAAGAGTATTGGTTAGCTTTGGGAGATATTGTCCCAAATAGGACAACTTAGGTCCTAACTTCATACATTAAAATAAATACATTCTTTGCAAATTAAAAGCTAAGAGTTGAAAAACTAAAGACTGAAAAAAACAAAAGCATACAGTTTATAAAATAAAGCATTTTCTGTCTATAATATCAGTGGGATAAGATTAAAATGAAAAGAAGGATTAAAAGAATAATTCATATACAGATCTGTCATGAAGCCATTCAAAATTAAAGGAAATAGTAAGTGTGAAAATACTTTTGTGTTACTAAGAAAATCATTAAGATTTCCTACAAATGAAAAATGGGTGCATCAGAGCTGCCATGTGGCACAACACCATGTGGTACCACTGACCCAAGTGCAATAATAATAAGTAAAATATTAAATATTAATGTTTAAATTACTAATTAAAAATAACTTTTCAAAAGGCTCTAAAATTCTTGTTAATAAATGAGATTTTTGAGATCTAAATTTTATAATAATTTTGTAAAATTAAAACACTTTTCTCCAGAGGGATATGAAACCTGAAAGATTATTGCCTCTGCAAGCAAAGATTGTCAGCTCTTTCTTGCAAACCATTTGCTGTGTGTTGTCTATCCAATTGTTCTGTGAACTGCACTTTTAAGAGATATCCATATAAAAGTAATCCAGAATTATTATACAGAAAGATGTTTTTTATGCATCCTAAATATTGAACATTAGAATAGTTTTAAAATTTGTAGTACTCTATGCAATGAAATATTTTGTAACCATTAAGAATTGTTGATGACATAGCACCAATCGAAATTATATAACACACACCCATATAAGTCTGTGTGTATGAGAACATATATGTTTTCATCTTTCTTACGTATGTATCATATATTCAGTGCCTAGCATATTGTATGTGCTTATAAAAAATAGCAAAGCATTTATATTAAGAGACGTGTTACCAAGTTAGCAGTGGTTACCTGTAGCCATAAGATTATAAGTGATATTCATCATCTACATATTATTCAGTACTTTCCAAATTTTCTAAAACAATATGTATTCCTTACATTGGGAAAAGAATGTTTTATGTATGTATTTAACATATAATGTATTATTTGCCCCGGGGTACAAGTCTGTGAATCATCAGGCTTATACATTTCACATCACTCAGCATAGCACATACCCTCCTCAATGTCCATAACCCAGCTACCCCTCCCTCCCCTCTCCCCTCCAGCAACCCTCAGTTTGTTTCGTGAGATTAAGAGTCTTTTATGGTTTGTCTCCCTCCAGATCCCATTTTGTTTCATTTTTTTCCTTCCCTACCCCCCACAACTCCCACCCTGCCTCTCAAGTTCCTCATATCAGAGAGAATACGATAATTACCTTTCTCTGATTGACTTTTTCGCTCAGCATAGGATGGTTTTAAAGATACTAGCTACCAACAAATTATTGCCATGCAGCCATCCACTAAGAAAGGATAGCTCTTCAAAGAATCGATCTCATTGATTTTATTTGAGAATTAAATGCAGCATTACCTGCATTGGAATCATCTGGTATGTTCACTTAAAATGTAGATTTCTGAGCAAATGTGGGGATGGGGCAGAATCTACATTTATGTCATGTTTTTGTGCCCTTTTTCTCAAGTACCTAGATGGTTCTTATCCACATTAAAACAAGAGAATCACTGAATTAGAAAGATAGTAAAAATTCAGAAAAATCCAAATAGTAAGAATGGCACCTTTTTAGAGGAGTTTCTTTAAAGCCTGCTGGAAATGGCTGGTTAATTTGTGAGTAACAAACTTCATGAGACAGTCTCAATTCATAAGACTTAAAGGAGTCATGAGCAATTTGCACTAAGTATATGTAGAAAACCTTTTTATGAAGGAAAATCATTTTAGAAATACTCTATGGCCTAGAATTTGTTTTTTCAAGCCTATGAAATGCAAAAATTAGTTCTCACAGTAAATGGTGACCTTTCCTAACATGGGAAGCAAAACATCAAAAATACTATATAAAATATTTTGAAATTAGTGGTGTTTGTTGACTACCACTTTGCAACAGGTATCTGATAAATGTATAATTTAGATTTTTTTCCCTCTCTCTCTCCCAAACCAATTAAACTCAGATACTCTGAGACTCTGTATTTTAGAGGATCCTAATGTATGTATATCACAAAGCATCAACCAGTCAGCAAATATTTATTAATGCCTTTCTTTGTGCAGGCACAGTTCTCAGTGCTAATTATGAAATGTTGAGAAAGACCACATTCTTACTCTCAAGGAGGTTCTGTTTACAACACACAGGCATACACAAAAGGGAATTTGAGCTAATGACTGTAGTGGGTAAATAGAACATGATCAATCATGAGCCATTAGAGGAGCAGCTTCATTAGCTTGCGGTGTCCATCAGAGAAGCTTCTGTGAGGAAAAGACACTTGGCCTACATGATGATGCAGCCATACAAGGGTCTGCAGGAGAACCACTTCTAGAAGAGTAACACATGAAGAAGTGCTAAGATATGAAGAAATTAATATAGCCAAGGTTTGGAAAAGGCCAGTGTAGAGAAAATGGAGATAAGGTAAAATAGATTGTCCGCAAATATAAGTGAGGCCACGGGAAGGAAAGTTGCCAGGGAAGCTGTTGGAGGATTTTAGCAGAGGAAAAACATGGCTGGATCTAAAAAGATTACTCTGGCAGAAATAGACTGATGTTTGTGTCCCCCCCCCCATCCAAATTCATATATTGAAATCCTAAGCCTGGTGATGGGTATTAAGGAGAGCATGGATTACATGGAGCACTGGGTGTTATATGCAAACAATGAATCATGGAACACTACCTCAAAAACTAATGATGTACCTTATGGTGATTAACAGAACACAATTAAAAAAAAAAGAAAAAAAAAAGAAATCCTACATTCTACTATTAGGAGGTGTGGAACCTGTGGGAGGTAATTAAGTCTTCAGGATGCAGTCCTTATGAATGAATTAGTGTCCTTGTAAAAGGAACCCCAGGGAGCTCTCTGTTATATGGGGATACAATAAGAAGCTGGTAGTCTGCTACTTGGAGGAAAGCTCTCAGCAGAATCTGACCATGCTGGGACCCTGATATTGGACTTCTAGCCTCAGAACTATGAGAAATAAGCCACCCTATCTGTGGTGGTTTCTTACAGCAACCCAAACTAGGACACTGACCTCTGAGGTTACAAAGTTACTTAGAGTCAAATGAGAAGACAGAAAGGAGACTATTTAGAAGGCTGTTGCCATGTCATAGATGAATTATTTAGCTTGAACTTGTATCCAAGCAATAGATGGTGACAAGTGATTGGATCTGTAGGTAAATTGTAGAAATGATCCACAAAGGAGGAAGTGAGGGTATATACTTTGGTGCTCTGGACTGAATTGCATCCTCCCAAATTCACATGTTGAAGCCCTAATGTCCAATGTGAGAGTATATGGTAATGGTCCTCTGAGAAGTAATTGGATTTAGATGAGATCATTAACTTATAGTTCTCATGATGTGATTAGTATGCCATAAGAAGAAACATCACATAGTTCTCATTCTCTAGCACATAGTGAGAAAGTAGCTGTCTACAAATCCAAGGAACTTGAACCTCCAGCCTCCAGAACTGTAAGAAAAATAATGTCTGTTGTTTAAGCCATTGAATATATGGATATTTACTGTGGTACCTGAGCTGACTTATACATCAGCTTTTTAGCCTGAGAAAGTGTGTGGTACCTTCTACAAAGTTAGAAAAGATTTGAGAAGGACGGGGTTTAATATTGAGAAACATAAAGAGTCTGATTAAGAATAAGATGTCAACCTCTAAGTTGTTAAATAGAGAGGCTTTTTTTTTTGGTTGTTTGTTTTAGTCTAGGGCTTAGGATATTCTGGATAAACAAAATATTTGGTAGTTATTATTAGAAAGATGTAAAATTGTGATGAGATATAAAATTTTGGACCAGGTAAGATTATTAAAGAAAGCAGTGATGGATAGGGAAATTGTCAAGAAACTGTTGCTTTGGGAAATTTGTTTTAATAGTCAAATCAGGTATAGCCAGGGTAGAATAAGTCAAAGAATGTTTTAAGATGATTAATACTAAGACACATTTATGTGCTGATGGTAATGAACCCCCAAATGAGGGTAAAGTATGATGGAGGGGAAAAAAAGTAGGATATTCCCCAAAGTAAAGACACCAAGAAGGTGAAAAGACATGGGATTCAGGGCAGAGATGAAAATCAGGACACATTTTCCATTATAACCTGAGGGGAAGATAGGACATGGGGACACATAGACAACTAGACTAATGAATTAGGTGGACAAAAGAAGAGGCTGTCCTATATGGTCACATCTCTTGGGAGGTAAGGTTATCATCTGATAATAGAAGAGATGGTAGCATTAATGGATTGAAGGCTTTGATGAGATAGGAGACCTGAGTGAATGGGACTATTGTATAGACATAAGAGGGAACATAGGAAATGTTGATCCCACAGTGATGCTTGAGATCATGATGCCAGAGCTGGTAGCATTTTGGGGGATGACAGTTCAGGAGTGATGAGAAGTGGAAGAAAAGGTAGTTGAAGGTGAGGGTATCAAGAACTGAGAGATCAAGGTGCTAGATGATTCTCTCTATATGAATGCTAAGGTCTTCAATAGTTAATACAGGCATAAAGTTGAATAAAAAAGGAAAACTAGACACAATTGATAAGTGAATTATAAATAAGTGAATGAGAGGTTAATATATTTTTTATCACAAAGCAGACCTGCCTGATGCCTTGTATTCTTAAAGGAGGAGGAGGTTTGGGAAGAGTAAGGGGAAAGAAATGGTTTAGAAGTAGCAAAAAATGACACCTACCTCCAGACAGTAATGAACATGAGATGTGTCCCCCAAAACAAGGTTCCCCAGGACTAGCCAGATATAGATTTGAGGAGAGAGGTGAAATTATGAAATGTACATCCTGGAAAACTGAAGTGTGAAAGTAAAAGTGACGGGTAGACATTCTGTCTAGTGATATTGAGGGCATCGTTGAAAAACGTGATTGAATAATGTGTCCTGTTGTTATAAGATTTTCTCTGAGGATCTTTAAGAACCGAGATACAGATATTAAATAAGGTATTTTATTTTATTTTATTTTTTTTTTACTTTTTTTTTTTTACTTTATTTAAGCTTTATTTAAACATATGATGTAACCCCACCACCCTCACCCAACCCCTCTTCCCCCCACCCCCCTCAGTTTGTTTTATGACATTAAGAGTCTCTTTTGGTTTGTCTCCCTCCCGATCCCATCTTCTTTCATTTTTACTTTTCCTACCACCTTAACTCCCACCCCCGTTGCATCTCCACTTCCTCATATCAGGGAGATCATGTGGTAGTTGTCTTTCTCCAGTTGACTTATTTCGCTAAGCATAATATGCTCTAGTTCCATCCATGTCGTCGCAAATGGTAAGATTTCATTTCTTTTGATGGCTGCATAGTATTCCATCATCCTGGGTCATAAATCAGGTCTCAACAGGTATCAAAAGATTGGGATCATTCCCTGCATATTTTCAGACCACAATGCTCTGAAGCTAGAACTCAATCACAAGAGGAAATGTGGAAAGAGCACAAATACATGGAGGCTCAACAGCATCCTTCTAAAAAATGAATGGGTCAACCAGGAAATTAAAGAAGAATTGAAAAAAACCATGGAAACAAATGATAATGAAAACACAACGGTCCAAAATCTGTGGGACACAGCAAAGGCAGTCCTGAGAGGAAAATATATAGCGATACAAGCCTATTTTATTTTTTTAAAAGATTTTATTTATTTATTTGACAGAGAGAGAGACCACAAGTAGGTAGAGATGCAAGCAGAGAGAGAGGGAAGCAGGCTCCTGCTAAGCAGAGAGCCTGATGCGGGGCTCAGTCCCAGGATCCTGAGATCATGACCTGAGCTGAAGGCAGAGGCTTTAACCCACTGAGCCACCCAGGTGCCCCTAAATAAGGTGTTTTAAAGTGTAGCTTAGAATTATCTTTTACTGACAACATATTTTCTAAATATAGGCTTAAGTAAAAGGCTCTGTAGGTGAGTGACTAAATGTATACTAGGAACTAAACACACACACACGTACGCTTAAATAAATAAAGAAGTACAGGGGCACCTGGGTGGCTCGGTTGGTTGAGCACCTGCCCTCGGCTCTGGTCATGCTCTCAAGGTCCTGGGACTGAGCCCCACACATCCCTGCTCTCTACTCAACAGGGGGTTTGATTCTCCCTCTCCCTCTGCTGATGCTCTCTCTCTCTCTCTTTTTCAAATAAATAATAAATAAAAATATTTTTTTTAAATGTAGTAGCAATCATACCATACCATATCATTCTACATTATTAATAAAAATAACATCAGGCTGATATTATTGTTAGATGTTTGGTTAAGTATATAATACTTCTCAATAAGCCTTTTAGAAATTATATTTTGACAAACTGGAGGAACAGTGTCTTTAAATGTGCTAAAAATGCTATGATCTTAAAAAGAAATGATTGTTTTTGTGACTGTACTTAGCTGGGGAGGAGGAAATCTACTGAAGTGAAAAGCAGTAACTCTGAGTTAAATATAAATGAATATAAAAGTCTTTTGATCTTACATTGCTACTTAATGTTTTTAGGCCTCAGTTTTCTTATCTGGAAGAACAGGATTTTGAGATCTACATTGTAACATTGTTATAAGCATTAAAAATATTGAAGACATAGTGCCTAATCAAATGTCTAAAATATAGAAAGCCCTAAATAATTAATAGTTGCTAGTGGCACTCTGCCATCTTTCTGATACAGGCTGAAGTTACATAAACATAAATGCCAAAGCTAAAATCTCTTTTTTCATTCATTAGTGAAAAGGCTGTTTTTTGTTGTATGAACTATCTTAATGATGTTAGCAGGTTGGATTCCACTTTTAAAATAAGTTCTTTAACTCTTTAACTCTTCAGTCACTTTCATCTACTCATTATTTAATATTTCAGCTGAGAAAGAAAACCTGTATCTGTATAGTACTGATTCATCTCTGTATTTCAATATCAGACCCTTGTAAATATTTTTATGTTCACGAAGCTGTAGAAGCTTCTTCTCAATGAACAATGAGTTCTCAGCTCAAAGGGGAGAAGGAGGAATTCCTGAATGGAGCAATAGAACAATGAGATGGACAGACAGGAGATTTACTTGATCCAGCACTATTGGTGAAGAGGGAATTGGTTCCACATGGGATCAGATAGACATGGGAGAGGTTAGGGAGTGAAATTTCAAGATGAAGCAGAGAGAAAAGCACCCGCACCCTGACATAGGAACCTAGAAGATAGTATTTCCTTGTGAGTTTTGAGGGGCAGTTGGTATTTTAAATGGGTCGGAGAATCTACTTCCATAAGGTGGAAAAGTCCACTTTCATAAGCAAAGCCAGAATGAAGGAATCATGATTGGTTATTATTGATAGAGCCTTTGGCAGGCAACAGGATTAAGTTTGAGAAAGATCAATATAATATTATCAACATATTAATGAGCTTTGATGGGTAATTAATAATTTACATAAAATGATGTTTTAATGAATATCATTTGTACTTTAATGAACAGGCATAAAGACATTGATCATGTGGTAAAGTCAGTAGTATTACTTGAACTTCCTTTATAACACGAGAAATAAAACTGTGTATTATGAATCCCCTATAGTAGAATGACCACAAATCCATATCCCATTTGGTAGAAATGGGAAAAACAAAACAAAACAAGACAAAACAATTGTGTACTGCAGTGTGCTCGAGTTATCTTTTGCCACATAACATAACACCCCAAGTGGGCTGGCATGAAACAATGCATATTTTATTCTGCTCATAGATCTGTGACTTAAAGTTTTGGACAGACTATAGGAAACAGTATGTGTCATGATGTCTGGAACCTCAGCTGGGAAGACTCGGAGGCTGAAAGTGAGTTGGTGGTTGCAGACTAGACATTAGATCTGGAGACTGATGACTAGCCTTCGTTGGGGTTGCCAACACACATACCGCCATGTGCTCTTGTCATGTGGCCCCTCTGCTTCTTCACAGCTTGGTGCCTGGCTTCCAAGATCAAGGCCCTAGAGCTCCAGGCTGAAGCTGAATTTCTTGTTATAACCTTGCCTTGAAAATCACAACCTTGTCATTCATACTGTACTCTCAGGCTGGGCCAAATTCAAGAGGAGGGAACATAAACCTCGTTCTCCTGGGAGGAACGTTGATAACCCAATTCTAAAAAGAACATGTGGCTGTTTTTTGAACATATACTCTGTTAAATATGGGGACAGGTACTATCAATTTTGCTGGGCATCTATTTCTGGGATCTATTCCTGACTTCTGTCTCCTTCTTGATAATTTATATGTTTTGTTCTGTATTACAGATTTAATATTTTGCTTATACTAGTTAAGGCTAACTCTTAATATAAAAGGTAAGAGAACAGGTTTTTTTGGTTTGTTTTTTGTTTTCCGGATAGTCTTTAGGTGTGGAACAGACAGTGTTCCTGAGGATGTTCCTATGCTTTATAAGGTGAGGGCTGTTCCAGTATAAATGCATCACAAAGGAAACTGTAAGAAATATTTTAGGACATACTGGATTTCAATTAGATTTTGTAAGACAGAATAATTTTCTCACTCTGCTAAGATGACCAAGATTAGTCAGTAGTTTGTGGGGAAATGCAGATGGAATGAAATCAGATAATAATTTAAGGATGTGCTGGATTTCTAATCTAAAACTTTTAACTGAAACCCGAGTCTAAGTTTGGAAACAGCTCTAGAGATCCTGCCTATCTTACTGGTGAGAAAAAAACACTTGTCCTTAAGGGTGCAAATTAATGCAAGGGTCACACCGTGATTTAACAGCAAAGGCAAGGTGGGGATCCAGGTCTTCTAATTTCTATTTCCTTTCAACAAGAGGTTTAGTATTTGTATCATAGTTATGTTGCAAATGATTATGCTTGAAGCTAAACTACCAGAAATGTTTCTTTTAAGGATTTTATTTATTTCATAGACAGAGATCACAAGTAGGCAGAGAAGCAGGCAGAGAGAGGAGGAAGCAGGCTCCCTGCTGAGCAAAGAGCCTGATGTGGGGCTTGATCCCAGGACCCTGGGATCATGACTGAGCTGAAGGCAGAGGCTTTAACTCACTGAGCCACCCAGGCGCCCCAACTACAAGAAATCTTTACTGATTATCTCTTATGCATCTTTGATCTTATTTGTTTTCTCAGGTTTCGATAAAATGATGGTAAGAAAGTGGCATATGCTTTGCATGATGTATATAATAGTTTTTCATATCCAAATTCCTAGATTAGATGGTGTAATTAACATACCTTTAAGATATTTCTTAAACATGCAGGTTTTTATATTTATAAAGCTTTATTGAGTTCCGTGTTAATTGAAACCAGTAGTATTTAGCTTTCGTTTTTGAAAATCAATTGAATAATGTTGTCATCACATGAAGATTTTTTTTTTAATTGAAGTAGAGCTGACGTACCATATTAGTTTCAGGTATACAGCACAGTGATTCAGCAGTTACAAAATGCTCACCCCAGTAAGTGTAGTTACCATCTGTTTCCATACAAAGTCATTAAAATATTATTGACTGTATTCCCTATGCTGTACTTTTTATCTATGCAACTTATTTGTTTTATAACTGGAAATCTGTACCTCTTAATCCCATTCGCTTACCCCTCCCAACTCCCTGCCACCAGCCCCACCACCCCTCTGGCAGCCACCGCTTTGTTCTCTGTATTTTAGTCCATTTCTGGGGTTGTTTATTTGTTTTGTTTTTTAGATTTCACATATAAGTGAAGTCATAAGGTATTTGTCTTTCTCTGTTTAACTCAGCCGTAATACCATAGGTCCATCCATGTTGTCACAGATAGCAAGATCTTATTTATTTATTTATTTATTTATTTATAGCTGAGTAATATTCCCGTGTGTGTGTGTGTATCTATACCAGATTTTTATCCATTTATTTACTGATGGACACTTGGGCGGCTTCCGTAGTTTGGCTATTGTAAATAATACTGCAGTAAATACAGGGGTGCATGTATTTATTAAAAACAGTATTTTGGTTTTTTGTTTGTGTTTTTTAATTTTTTTTTCAAGGTAAATACCCAGAAGCAGAATTCCTAGATCATATGGGAGTTCGTATTTTTTTTTCTTTTTAAAGATTTCACTTATTTATTTATTTTGAGAGAGAGAGCACAAGCAGGGGAGGGGCACAGGAAGAGGGAGAGAGAAGTAGACTCCACACTGAGCATAGAACCATACATGGGGCTCAATGTCACGACTCTGAGATCATGATCTGAGCCAAAATCAAGAGTCAGGCACTTAACCAACTTAGCCACCCGGGTGCCTCTCACATGGGAGTTCTATTTTTAATTTTTTGAGGAGCCTCAATGTTGCTTTTCTCAGTGGCTGCAGCACTTTGCATTCCCACCAACAGTGTAAGAGAGTTCCCTTTTTCCTCCACATCCTTGTCAAACTTATTATTTTTGTCTTTTTGATACCACCCATTCTGTTGGCTGTGAGATGGTATCTCATTGTGGTTTTGATCTATATTCCCCTGATTAGTGATGTTGAGTATTTTTTCATGTTTCTATTGACCACCTCTATGTCTACTTTGAAAAAAAAATTATCTTTTTAGTTCCTCTGCTGATTTTTTTAAAGATTTTATTTTTATTTATTTGACAGAGATACAAGTAGGCAGAGAGGCAGGCAGAGAGAGAGGAGGAAGCAGGCTCCCCGCTGAGCAGAGAGCCCGATGCGGGACTCGATCCCAGGATCCTGGGATCATGACCCGAGCTGAAGGCAGAGGCTTTAACCCACTGAGCCACCCAGGTGCCCCACTGCTGATTTTTTTTAATTGGGCTATTTGTTGTTGATGTTTGTGATTTTTTGTTTTGTTTTGTTTTGTTTTGTTTTTTGGTTTTGAGTTCCAGTTCTTCATGTATTTTAGATAGTAATCCCTTAGTGGATATATCATTTGCAAATACCTCTCTCATTTTGTGGTTTCCTTTTAATTTTGTTGATTTTTCTTTCTTTTATTTTGCTGTGCAAAGCTTTTTAGTTTGATGTAGTTCTAATTGGTTATTTTAGCTTTTGTTTTTCTTGCCTGAAGAGAGGCCCCAGAAAAATATTGCTAAGACCAATGTCCAAGAATTTATTGCCTGTGTTTTCTTTTAGACGTTTTGTGTTTGTTTGTTTGTTTTTGTTTTTTGTTTCAGGTCTTACATTTAGGTCTTTAATTCATTTTGAGTTTATTTTTGTATATGGTATGAGAAAGTACTCCCATTTCTTTCTTTTGTGTGTAGCTGTCCAGTTTTCCCAATAGTATTTATTAAAGATATTTTTCCCCTATTGCATTTCCCTGCCTCTTTTGTCATAGGTTAATTGCCCATATAGGCATAGGTTTATTTCTGGGTTCTCTATCCTATTCCATTGATCTCTGGGTCTATTTTTGTGCCAACAACATACTGTTTGATTACTATAGTTTTGTAATATAGTTTGAAATCTAGGACTGATACCTTCAGCTTTGTTCTTTCTCAAGATTGCTTTGGCTATTTCAGATCTTCTGTGGTTTCATATAAATTTTAGGATATTTTTTCCAGTTCTGTGAAAAACACTGTTGATATTTTCATAGGTGTCTTGCATTGAATCTATAGATTGGGTAGTATAGACATTTTAACAATATCTGTCCTTCCAATCTATGAGCATGGGATGTCTTTCCATTCTTTGTGTGATCTTAAATTTCTTTCATCAGTGTCTTGCAGTTTTCAGAGTATAGCTTCTGTAAGCATACTGGTTGATGGGGCTGATGACCCCTTACCCAGGGCAGGAGTTGTTTTGGAGGGTTGCCTGCTAGGTAACTGCATTAAGTGGTGTGGGTCAGCAGAGGAAGGCAAGCATGGTAGAGATGTGCTACCAACATGGAAAGTGCCAGAGCTGGCTCCCACAAAGATCCAACAAGCTAGGCTAAAGGAAGATAGGAAAAATGGAACCCACCAGAATTCTTTTCCTGGAGAAGGCTCCTAGAGAGTCCTGCTCCTTCAGCACATGCTCTAATTTAACCAATAGATGTCCTTTTTATATAACCCAGGTGCCTTTAAAACTGTTGTCTCTGTCCTGTGTCTTGAACTGAATGTCATACTACAGTGTCACTAAGAGCAGAGTCTAGGTTTCCTAAAGCTCCTTGGCTCTCCCAGACTTAAGCCCCACTGATTTTAAAGCCAGACTTAAT